>OMLB01043633.1:0-19280 GCA_900302555.1 Myripristis jacobus | reverse complement strand
AAAAAAAAAACGAGGATGATTTTTTGGGGGGGCTTTTGAGTTTGAGTCACGACCACAGCAGCAGCGGCAGCAGCAGGGACGTGCATCGCTGCAAGTGGAAGCGAAACACACGGAGACGCAGCAGCGGCGGCGGCGGCGGCGGCGGCGTGAGGCTCAACAAGCAACAGATGACTGGCAAAACAAACGCCAGTTCAAACCCAGACCAAAGTGTACAGAGATTACGGTGAATTTCAGAGAGACGCGGCACCGCAGCAAAACTACAAACACGTCCAGGTTCGATACAGCGCGACAACACGGGGGTTCAACCGCCTGCAAGTGCGGCGCGGTTACCGTAAATTATAATCACAGCGCCTTAGAATAAAACAAACAATAAATAAATTCTCAGAGAGGAATAACCTGAGTGCGTTACCTTGGTCGAAATGGAGGAGGATTCAGACATTATCTCCCGTCAACTTCTCCCTCTCCTCCTTCCACTTTGCTCTTATTTTGGCTGTGATCCTCTTCTTCTTTCTGGAGGAGGGCTGCTGGGGGCTTGTTGTTGCGAGCTGGAGCCGCAGCCGGGCGGCTGATCCCGGGCACAAGAAGTTGGTGTTATTCGATGGCCGCTGGATCCATAACACGGCTGTCGGTGTGTGTATGTGTGTGCGTGTGTAATGTGTGTGTGTGTGTGTGGGAGAGAGAGCGAGAGGAGGGGAAAACTTCTTTTGTCTGTCTTTTGTCAGTGTTTTCC
This sequence comes from Myripristis jacobus, assembly GCA_900302555.1. NCBI lineage: Eukaryota > Metazoa > Chordata > Actinopteri > Holocentriformes > Holocentridae > Myripristis > Myripristis jacobus. The sequence continues at coordinate 18,550 of OMLB01043633.1, read as the reverse complement.
TTCCTTCACATGTCGGCAGCGCGCTGGTTAATCCCTTCCTGGAAGAGCAAGATTGAAGAATCTCTCTCTCTCTCTCTCTCTCTCTCTCTCTCTCTCTCTCTCTCCCTCTCTCTCTCTCTCTCTCTTCTGTCTCTGTGTTTCTGTATTCAGTCTCCAGTCTTTGCTCATTCCCTCCCCCATTGGCTAGTGCACAGTCCAGCTGGTGCAGGTCATCGGAGCTGTGGACTTGGCAGGTCAGGCCAATGCGAGGCCACCGTGACATGAGGGGCCAACACAGACAGCCGGGTCACGTCAGCCAGAAACCATGTTCTCGTCTAACAAACAAGATGATTCTGCCTAAAGGACTGGTGGTAATGAGATCATTGTGTATATCATTTTAACAAGGAACGATACAACCAGAATGAATTATTGCAAGCACTCGCCTGCCCTTGGGTAAGGTTATGGTAAACACAAACAGGGAGGTAGGTGACCTTGCTTAGATGGCAGTTCATCATTATTAGCACCGTAAAGCACTGGAAATACCATGATGGGCTGAAGCAAAAGCCTCTGGCGAAAAGCCATCAACCATTTTGCCCAGCTGCCCCAGTAAAATGAATTTGCTCCTAACTGACTTCCTTGGTTACACAAATAATCAATCTCTAAGTAACTAAGTAACTAAGTAAGTAAGTGGTAAGCAAAGCAAACTAACTAACCTGCGGCCCATCCAGATAAAAGTGGTTCACAGGAGAAGTGAAAATCCATCTTACAGGTAATATATACTGTGGTATTTAAAAGCCTTTCAGCTCATACTTGGCCTATCTGAAAATGCCAAGCTGGTAGCGGCATCATTTGTGGTGCAGGGGTACAGTAATAGCACACATGGTGGGTAGATTTGGACTGTCATACAGCAGATGTTGCGTCTATCACACCCATGCAACCACCAGAATCTATAATGTGTTGTCTGTGTGTGTCTGTGTGTGTGTGTGTGTTGCAACAGGCAAGGACATAAGAAAAAGTCAAACACATGATTGGCATGTCAGAGAAGCGTACACAGCACATAGACTGTCTTTCATCAGGTTGAGGTGAAGGCAGATGTGAGGGGAGTAGGAGAAAAAAAGAAGAAAGTAAATTTGTGTGTGCAGCCATACTTTATCTCCACAACATATATGGCTATGTCAGCCCATATTCATTGTCTAAATTATAATGAATTGTGACAGGCTGAGTTCTGGAGTGTGCTCTTAAGAACACTCTTGATGAACTGAAGCTATTAAAATATCATAAGAATCAGAAAATCCTCTCTTACTGCCACTGTGAAGTGGCAAACAATCAAATGAATTTATTGCAAATCATAATGGATGATGAGGTACACTAATGAGTACAGCTGTGCAAAGCTGGCAACACAAACATGGAAAGGCTGTTTAGTTTTGTCTGGCAGCAGCATAAAGCCATGCCACCATGCTACATCATCCCCACACAGTAAGAGTATTCCAAATTACTAAAATGCTCAGGCCTGGATGTCAGCCATTCTTTCTGCTCGATAATAAATAGCATCACTGAGTTGAAGGCAGCATTGGTTGGATGCTGGGAACACACAAATCCACCATGAATATAATATTCCTCTAGCTAAGATGAGGAATGAACTTACAGAGGAAATGAGACACTTGTCTCATTTGTTGTTTGTCTCTCCCTGCTTCACTCCTCCTTGAGCAAAGGCTTATATTGTGTAATGCTGTTGTAACAAGAGCCATGAGGGGTTGATGTGGGGTATGTCATTATAACACATCAGGAATACATGCATCCCAGTAAAAAACACATGGTTGTTGATAAAGAATTAAGAAGTCATGGAGAATCCTGTGGATTATAGGATTTGACTTGAGAAAGGTTTAGACAAATGTGCACTCCTAACACACACGCACACACCCATGCACGCGCGCGCACACACACACACACACACACACACGCACACACACAGGGAGGTGCAAGATTTGCAGAGTCAGAGGATGTTTATATAAATCTGTATCCAAAAGAAGAGACCAGCTGAGCTACAGGGTCACAGGCCCAATGACAAGTAATGACACCTAATTAGATGGAACAGACCATGATTCCAGGCTGCCTTATTGTGGAAAAACTGTGGTGTCACACAGCACATTTTGTGATTCACCGTGAGCTGCTGGTATAAGGAAATAGCCAACAAACCACTTTTTCCCCAGCCATATCATGAATACATTGCCAAATGTCTCAGTGTTTGAAATGTAAAAACTAACACATATTCCTTGTTCACAGGCATAATTAAGAACAATGATCCATGCCAGTGCCATGCCACACCTCTTTGGACAAGGATCAAGTTATCTGAAACCTGTGTCTGAACAGTAGTTTATCAGAGGGAAAAGGAGGAACAGTGATAAAGTATGTGTGTATGAGAGCGAGAGAGAGAGAGAGAAAGGGGTGGTGGTGGGGGAGGAGGGGGTCTATAAGACTAGAAAATGAAGAATAAAAATGCTTTGTGTGTAGGTGTGATAATCACTAGGCAGCTGATATGGGTTTAAACAGCTGCAAATTAACCATTCCCCCAGTAAGATCAGTGGTGGGTTTTACAACACGCATCTCCAATTTGCATGAAGTGAGGACCTGCTGCCTGATTGGACAAAATGGCCAAACAGCTGACTTTGTGTTGTGCATGGGTAATGGTCCAGTACACAGATTATGAGTCCATCCCACTCCCTTTCTTTTGTCTCATATGGCCAACACCCTGGTACAAACGCCAAAAAGTCATAAAACATAGCAATAGTTCACCCATCGGTGTTTTGGGGACTCTAAAATCACGAGTTGCTCTTACAGCCTCCTCAGTCTAATGACAGCTCCATTATTTAGAACATTATATGGAGGAGCTATGGTGGAGAGTATGATTTGTATTATACTCGGACAGTAGACCATGACATGAGGTGGCCTGTCCGCTGGAAATAGCCTACACATGGCACTTCTCACGTTGCGCAACAGGTCTCATCCCTTTTTGTAATCAGGCACAAAGAAAACTAAAGATTTAAGACTCGCACTGGAAGAGGGGCTTATGTTTTGCTAGAAGAAATCCAAAGTTTTCAAAGCAGAAAATCTATAACCAAGCCATTTTTGTATTTATCATCTTGTGTAACTCACTGTCTCACAGTCCCTATAGATAACATAGATTTACCGTTTATGCACGCCCTACCCACATGCTCTTACTGATGCAGCCGAATAAGAAACACCTACCGGGAATAGCCAAGTTGGTGAGCGGGATGGTGTGCATGCTCTGCGGTAAACTTGCCATCCAGTCTGCAAACCGCAGGTCGCTTCTCCCGTGAGACGAAGCCATGCCGTCGCCGTGCACAACGCTCCGTTCTCCCGGTGCCTGCGCCAACCTGAAGTGCGCTCCCTCTCCAGTCCGCGCACCAAAACACACTCTCTCACACACACACACGTTAGCGCGACCGAGAGCAAATCCACACCCCCTTGAGCGCGTACACATCGGCGGGAAGCGCAGTAGTGAGAATGAGGATGGATGGTTAGATGGTAGAAAGACAGAGCCGTGTGGTTACGCTTTACAGTATTACAGTGTCGTGGTCAGTTTTCTCCGATAAGCAGTAGGTCAGCGAATTTAAATTATTGTACAAGTCTGTAACCAGTGAAGGTGGTTACAGTTACAGATAGGTAGCTACTTTGCTTATTTCACCCAATCTGAATATTAGATTAAAGCCAAATAATAATAATAATAAGCCTAATAAAAATCTAAATCGCCCAAACCGTCTCCAGACTCATTTTTCACATAAATAGCTGTGACCCGTAGAGCCACGCTCATCTCACTCTAAGCAAAAGACATGGTGAACAACTTTACTTTGTCTGGATGTAATTTAATTACTCTATTTAAATAGTATGACGCAAAATGGATAACGGCGACAGTGGACATCATTGCAATGATTATTCAGAAAGCACGCAGTGTAACTGCCGATACTAGATGCAATCGCCATTTTGGAGTCTGTGAGGATAAAAAAAGGGAAGCGGTAGGGTGATAGGGCCTATAATGATCAACTCCTCCCATGAAGTAATAAGTACAGTAATGTTACTTTTGAAATGTGCGGTTACGGAACGGCTGCTTGATACAGATCTGCGGTTCTTGAACCTGAACACGTCTGAGAAGTTTGGGAGGATATTGTTTGATTGGTTGGTGGTAAAAAGGAAAAAAGAGGACGATGTTGTTAGTGGGCTGGCCTGAGGTCAACATCTAATTCACGGCTAACCCAAGAGCAGCCCTCCGAGGTCCGCCCGATACTTTGACGAAAAACAGCCATATCTATTGCAGTGATAACGCTTCAACCGACCGGGCTTCTCAAAAATTAGGCCATTCAAAAAACTTGGGTCATGATGGCAGATGGAAAGCATGTCAACTCTGTGCAGCATTTACTGTACACACTGGATTTTCACTGCATCAGCGAGTTTCACTACACAGGAGCTGTCCATCCCCGTGGTGCTGAAAGTGTCCTTTCTCTTTGTTATTGAAGTGCGACAAAACACTTAAAGACTCATGTGTAAAACGGGCATAACCAGTCCATACATTATTATTCAAATCCCGTACTTCACGAATTACTATATACAAGTGAAAGCTGGTGTGCATCTCCCCCTGTTACATCGTATTTCAATGGCAGTATGAAAACTAGGTTAAAAATGTATGTTTATTGGATACCACTCCACCTTGGCTTCTGAAGGGATGCGCCGGACTGGCAACAACAGCCGGTGGCAAAATCCCTTGTCACTTTCTTCCATTTTTCTACGTGATGATCGGTTGATCTCCCTGAACCCAAAAGCCCATTGGCTGAATTCTCTGGTTACATAACAGCCCTCAGGTAACAGCAGCGCCTCTCTACTCAAGTGGAGAAATCACATCAAGAATGTCAATGCAAGCCCATCATCCATATATAGAAAACTCTAAACCTGTAGAGTGTCAGAAGGCATCACTCAGAGCAATCATTTGCTTCAGTCACTTGGTGCAGTCTGATGAAGTGAACACCGTGAGCACACAAGCCCACAAATGACCAGCATGAGACAGTCAAAGCGTTACTTGCTGCCTCTTTAAGGTGCATGCTTTTTAAAAACAGATGGTAAAGGTAACATATTAAGATACATTAAGATTCAAAACATGTGAAAACAAATCTAAAACAATAAATAATAAATTGTTCCAGTCAGCACACAATCTTGTCATTTATTTTATGTACAAAGGCAAGGGCACAAAACTGTCTGAGTGAAAAATGTGAAGGCTTCATCTTTTCCGGCTACAACATATCGTACATGAATGGCATATCAACCAAGTCAGTCTGACATTTGGGACTAAACAAAACTCTAATAACAAAAAAATGGATAGATTCACATTGTTTGTGAAGTATCTTAAAACCGTGAAATGGTTTAATTATTGCTAAGAACATATTTCAATCACACAGATAGGTCTACATCTATTTCATCTCTCAACCTTTTTCCCCCACATCAAACAAAAGGCTGGATATCTTATCTTGGATATATAATTCAGTTTGAGTGTAGCATTCATTTACATCAATATAAAATACATGTTTTGGTAGCTTAACATTTTAAAATACAGCCCGTGAATTACAGTGTAATTTCCCACCGTTTGTAGAATTCCCAGCAGATCAACAACTGTGAGCAACTGGGCCTGGCAGTAGGAACCAGTAAGTAGTTTAGATGTACTGATTCGTAAGAGCGAATAGCGCCCTAAGTTGTGGGAAAATACAATACATGGTAAATGTTGGGAAATTACACAGTAAATCCTCGGGTGTATCACAATATGTTAATTGTGTATAATTTCTCTCTGTGCTCTATCCAGACATCTGCTTTCTAGATTTATAGTATATCAGTCAAAACCCTCTCAGCATCCTCTGTGGATCCCTTATATATCCTATTACAGTCACTTATGATAATGGACATTATAGTGAAAATGAATCAAGATATGGAGCATTTACAAATGATTAGTTTTGGAAAACTGTTCATAGGATCAATACAGATGTGTTTAACCTTAAACGAAAAATCCCTGTTTTTTTAAGTAATGTCTTTGGCAAAAGCTACACAAACATTAGCAAAATTGAACTACAAATTGTAAATAAATGCATGTCAAATGGAACAATGTGAATGTGTTCACTATTTCTTTGTGAAATCACACATACTTAGTTTTAACACAGCTAACAACTAAGCTTTTAATTGTTCATTACAAGGTTTGTTCTGTCCAAAATTTGAATCAAGGATGTTGGCTACCTTACTTTAACATCCATCAGTTCAGCATTAGTGGTGGCTAAATCCTGCTGATATTTGCATACCAATTGCCAGGAACTGATCCAATGTGTTTGTTTGACTATTCTCAGGTTGAAGAATCGTCTAAACATCACACAAACACAACGTAACACAAACCAAAAATAAAACACAATAGGATTGTCCTTTGGTGCCCTCAACACAGACCTCAGATCCACTCCACGACTTTCTAGATCTGCTGCATGGGCTTCAGGTTGGGAGACACCTATCAGACACCAAACAGAACAGTGGCAAAATATCAGAAAGGGAACACTGACAGGAGATGTTTGGTGGGTAAGACCCCTGAAGTCAAACAAGGAATGCTGCAGGCAAAACTGTTAAGTCACTCACCTCGAAATCTGTGCCTGTGCATGCCTTGATGTCCTCAGGCATCAGCCCCTCCCACACTTCTATCAGCGTGAGGCCCTTTGTCTTATCCACATCAAACACAGCCTGGCAGAGAGAGAGAGAGAGGAAAGGATTGTGAGAGGAAGAGGATGAGAAGGTTTGAGAGAGAGCAAGAGACCATGATGAGAGGAGGATGCTATAAGGAAGAGCAATGAATTTCATTAATAAATGGGTTTGAACCTCAGGTTGTGTTTACTGGGTTCACAGACATGGATCTGGTGCAGCAAGAGTACTGAAAATCTATTACTGTTACACAATATATGGCCAAAGGCTGTGTTATAGGGTCTCTGAGCCTTGTGGTATATTACTGTGAAGAATTCTGCCAAAAAACACTTAGGTAGGATTCTGCACACTTCATAACACATGATGGAGATGGGAAATTACTGGAAATAACAAAACATAAACAAAATGTATTGTAACCATTAGAAGATGACGACTATGAGGAAAATCAACTTGATATGTAGCTATGATGTGCTTCATATCAAAGACTCACTAATGCTTGTGCAACACCTGCGGGAAACATAAACAAACCTGGCATTACCTCTTAAAGCTTGACATCTGTGGACTAAGAAGAAAAGCCTCCCATCCCTGGGCCATTTCTGTGTTTAGACCAATGCCAGAGTGATGGCTTGTTCTGTCATCTTGTCTCATCTCTTAAGAGCAACACTTAAGTGTTGTGTTTGGGTTCTGTCCTTTTTTAGATTGTCGATTTAGTCAATACTGTCTGAGCCTCAACACTGAAAAAGAAAATGTTCCTGTCTTTACTCTTTATTTCCTTTATTAACACTGTTTTCTCAAGGATGTGCACATTATTATAGATATAAGAAACATGGGAAGCAGCCAATGCCTTGATTAATTTGCTATTATAGACAGGAAAAGGCAAGAAAAAAGAAAACAAGACAAACAACAAATAAAATAGTGTAAGTCAAGAGGTCAGGCCACTTAACCATGATGATCAGTAAACATGATTCAAGCTTTACTGAAGGTGCATACTTTGACAATCTGCCATTACGATAATTTTCATTTCATGGCTTTTTAGTCTTTTTGCTAGTTATTCTCTCCATCAATAGCTTGGACATTCTTCAGCGTGTGGCTTCAGACTGTCAAGGATATCAGCCACAGATGGCCTCTCAAGCGATTTAATCCTATGAGCAGTGGAGGGTTATATGACTGAGTTACATTCCACAGCACAATACTGTTTGAACAGTCATGGTTGAAGAGACAGAAATTTCTGAGATATGCGTACAGCTTAAACAATTTCCCTTTGAGATAAAAACAGCAGCTGTATTGCTATTCCTGACTATGAACACAATGCAAAAAATACATCATGCAAATAGGCCAGGCCTACTGAACTGAGCTGGGTCCTGTTGCCTCTCTCAGCAGGGCAGGCTGACAGGCTGAGCCATACTAAAACCCCAGCAAAGCCTGTCAGGACTCTCAGCTCATTAGAACCACTCACAGTAACAGGGCAGGAGGCAGAAATCTCACTCGAAAATAGCAAGACAGATGGAATGTCGCAAGAAACCGGGGCCTATAAACAATTCAGAGATTGACATGTATTTCCAGAGGTAAAAGAGTGACAAGTGTTGCAACAGATAAAGAAAAATTCAAGATTTGTCGAAGTATGCCGGGGTGGTCAATACAGGTGGAACAGCAATGTCCAGAAATGGTGGGTGTTATGCAATGATGGCATGTGTCACAGTGAACTCAGAGGCTATCAAATGTTCTATGGAAATGCATAAAAAACATGCAAAATTGCTCTGGGTTAGTAAAAATTTAAATGATTTGTTATCTTTTGACCCAGTTCTTAAACTGCACACACATCCATGCCTACTGAAGTACAAAGAACAAGTTTAATTACAAAACCAGCATTTTTCTGTTGTGAATGCCTAAAAACTCAATGACATTAAGTGACCCTGCTTCATAATCGTCATCAGCATTGATGAATAAAGTTGAATAAAAGTTTATTATTGTCATCAATCAGACTGATGTCTGATGATGAAGAAGCTGCTAGACTACCTCACAAGGCTGGCTGAATTCAGTGCAACTAGAATATGCCACGAGCAAACCTAATGCTCAAGACAAAAGGGAATACCAAGAGTTGAGACAAGAAATTAGTTTTTCCCTCTGACACATAAACTTCAAAAGCTGTCCAAAACAAATGCTTCTGTCAAAGCATTACAAGAATTACACATTACAGATTTTGAAATGTGTTCAGAGAAAACCAAGAGTCACGGCATAACCACGGAATTTCAGTTTGAATGCTGGAAAATAATGGCTGTCTTTGACACTACTGTCATTACTGAGAATGCCACAGGTAACAGGTTTCAAGGACCATTATGATGATTGAATAATTCAGAGATTGTTCTGCTTCATCTGTGAATGATTGGGTAATTATTTTCATTTTCTTCCCTTTCAAGTGGAAATGATATTTCCCTGAATAACTATTTGCCAAAAGATAAACTACAGAGAGAGTTACTGTGAGGACCAATGTCACAGCAGCAACTCAACCACCAGGGGCCATGAAAGTGACATGATTTACTCATCATACATACGTGTGCATGAGCACACACAAAAAACAACTGCAATCCATCATTTCAATGATAATGCTGCAAATGAACAAGCTTGTAAAACAGGGACCTGTGGTTAAGAGGAAAGCAATGGCAAAATGCAGAGCATAAAGTGCTCCACCTAGGGATATAAAAGAGGACAGGAACCAACCCTGTGTAGAGGCAGCAGAGACACGGCCTCAGGCAACAGGTTCCCTACCACCCTAGGTCTCAAATAATTTCTACACTATTTAGGACAACACTTCAATTACTATCCCTCCTGGCCATTGCAAGCCCAAGTGCATAGTGTATTTGTGTGAATATGTACATCCATGTCAGCGACAATGTGTTTCTCAGCATAGTGGGAAAAGAGTTTGTTGTTTGGCAGGGCTGGAAGGCCCCAGCTTCTGCTCTCATTTTGGAAAGAAGTAGAGCAGAGATTTTAATTAGGGATGCGCCGATTGTGAAATTCTGGGACAATACCAATGTTTAAAATAACAATTTGGCTGTTAAAAGTCTTTTAGGTCTTCATTAATCTATCTTTCAATGAGCATAGATTCAATTATATACATTTATGAAACAGTCTTTAATATGACCTTTTTTCACATGACAAAGATTCTTTTTGTGAAAAATAACTGTTTCAAAAGCATTTTAAGCCTGTTATACAACTACCTACTCCGACAAATTTCTCCTTCAAACAAATGTAGCCTTCTAATCAAAGTGGCTACTAAATACCTAGGGATTACAGGTGGAAATTAGCAACTGTTGCCATAACCTGGCCCAAGACATCTTTTCTTGGCCTACAAGATTAATTTTTATTTGTGCATTGTCCCTGTTTCAAATAAATAAATTCCTAGCCTATCCTATCCTATCTTAAAGCTCTTGGTTGGTTTCATTAGATCACAGAACTTTTTTTTTTTTTTTTCAAAAGGCCTTAGGCTTACCGAGGTTTTGGACAAGACAACACTTGAGCCTTTCCGTATTTCTCCCTCAGCAGTGGGGTTTTCCGTTGATCTCGAATTGTAATACCCTTCTTAGTTCAGTTTTCAATGTAACATTACTCCAGACATCTCCATGTCAGCTACGAGAACTCTGAATGTCATACAAGTTTTTTTTCCCTCCCAGAGTGTTGCATTTGATAGCATTTGAAATCAAATAGCATCAATATCAATGCCAAAATCAATCTCTTACCATCAAGGCCCTGAGAGTTTTTTAACGGTTTAGTGTTCAACATTTTCTCTGGTAATAAACAGCAAAGCCACCGATTCTTGCAGTGGCCTTACAGCTATGTGAATCCCGAAGTGATCATTGCGACAAAATGTATCATTGGTTAGTTTATACCATGTGGGGACCTGAAGTTTGCCACAGGTGAGTAGAATTTACACAACAAACAAGTGTCTATTCCCTCTAACCAAAATAACTGGAACTGCTGTAAAGGGTGTCATTAACTGTAAGTTGGTCACATTTAAATTTTAAGAATATAATCCATGTTTTGCTCTTTGCATTCTTGATTCTGTGCCATTTAAAATTAAATGGATATAAGGGTGAAGACCAAATTTGACTCATTTTTTCAGGTCATGTTTCACAACATCCGCATAAAATGAAAAAAACCTTAGCCAAAACTGTATGTGGGCCAAATTGTTAAAGAAACATTTAGCCACATATGAGCACTAGCAATACAACTGCTGTCTGAATGGTACAGAGTGAAATTTAGAGATCATGCAAGGAGTACCTCAGGAGTCGGGCTGGGCAATATATTGATACTATATTGATATTGCGATATGAGAGTAGACATTGCCTGGGATTTTGGGTATTGTCATATTGTGACACGGCATATGTGTTGTCATTTCCTTTAGAGGCTTAATAGTTAAGGGATGCAATTTTCTGAACTTTTAAGGCTGATCTAGCTTTTCTGTTATTTGCCTCTACCTGTTGGGTCATCATATTCACATCACTAGTTATTATTTAGAAAAAAAAATATCTCATGTGAATATTTTGTAAAAGCACCAACAGTCACCTCCACAATACTGCCACAATATCAATAAGGTATTTGGTCAAAAATATTGTGATATCTGATTTTGTCAATATTGAGCAGCCCTCAGGACTACGAGCATCATTGATGATGCTAGCCACTCCACCCTAGGTGAAGGACAATGACCAAATTCTACACTAGTTGGATGTTTTGTTAATAAGGACTTTGGCACACTTGTTTGGGTAAGACAGGGTATATACTGTTATTCAACAGTGATGGTTCTCTGGTTTTCTTGAGAAAGGCTGACTAGGTATTGAATTCAATCTTAATACTTTCTATTTGGAAATAACTGGAAAACTACTCTAAAAGGTTGGCAGTTCAGACAGAAAAAATGGGTGAAATGTAAATTTGGTTATCAGTGTCACTGCCATGGCTTTCTTCAAGGGTTCTTTGTAGTCTTCTGGAGCAGTGTGCGCTGTCACTGAACCCACTGAGAAAAATCAACCCGCCCTCTCTACCCTATTATGCAGACTTCTTAAGGGAGGGAAGCTAAGAAAATTAAATTGTTGAAGGTAATAGCTAGATAGCCCCTAAGGGTAACTCATGACTTATACATTGTTTACCAGTGGAGTTAACCTTGATCCATCACCAAATAAATACTCCACTGCAGATGACCAATTAAAATGTACTCTGGAGGGATACTATACTGCTGGTGTGACAAAGTCACAACAAAAAAAAAAATTCTCATATCAGTGGGTTTTGGCTGCGGTGAGCCTTAATAGAAAAGCACAACAAACCCTGTGGCTGTCCAACTGAGCCTGTTTGCTGTGGCTTGGTGAATGTTGGTGAGACAGGGCATGACAAGGGAGGTGTGTGAAGAGAAGCGGCCTGAGGAGATGACAAGATAAGACAATATAGTACAAGTGTTTGTGATCACCAAACCCAACTAAGCAGAAGAAGGAAAGAGGGGAAGAAAACAGGCAAAATGGAGAAGGATGGAAATGAGAAATGAGATGATGAACAGCGAAAAATGCAAGCCATTACAAAGTGAAAAATTTAAAGAGAAAATAATGAGAGAAGAGTGATGATGGACAGAAAGGGAAAGAAAACAAGATGAGATGAAATGAGGAGGGTGGAGAGGAGGAGGTGGTGGTGCTAGCAGGGCAGTCGGAAGAGATTTAACCTTTATAAAAGTTGACAGAAATCTGCTCAGTGAAAAATTATGTTGTGCAATTGCAACAAAAGCTGGCCGAGCAGAAAAGAACAGGCATGGGGGGAAAAAAGGAAAGGAAGCCATGGACACAATGTATGACTTTGCCCCTGACAGGTCATGTTTTCAATGAGCGAGATCCAGAGGCTGTAACCACCAGAGGGTAACAGGGCCTTGACTGCAGTACAAGAGGACATAAAAGAACTGCATCAGTACCAACCTCTACTAGCTGCGGTAATATTGCTCGAGGCATTTTTTTTTTTTTTTTTTTACCTCCCACACCTTTTTTCCCAAACAGCATTTATAGCTGCTCTATCCTCCTTCTGCCATTCCCAGCAACTGCCTCCTTTCTACCTGCATGTTTCCTGTGCTCACTTGGACCCCCTTCTGATCATGCACTCACACCGATATATATTCAAAATTTGTGATGTTCAATGCATTCCAAGGGCTTACCTTTTTTGTTGTACCCAATTTTCCTCAGCCCACGTTGTCTACTACCAAGTTTGTGATTTCCTAGATTTCCCGAAATGCCTTTTGGCAACCTCCAGAGATAATACCTGAACCTGTTCCATTGAATCGTGTTTTAAGTATGGGCAGAGAGCACAACAGAAACAGTGATAGCAAGAGCAAGAGCGCCCGTGTTTCTTAAAATGTCTTGTGGCTGCACTGTATTATGGACTATTGGGACTATGAAGGGAGAACCTGGGTTTCTCCCTCGATGATTACTGAACATCGCTGCAAAATGGGATGTTTACAAAGAGCCCTTTGCTCTTTGACTGTGAGAGGATGGCACCAAAATCTGACGTTTAGTGTTGATGTTTTAGAAAATGCTGTCAAATGCTATCAAACTCCATTGGGGTGTGCAATAAAACCACGGACTCAGGTTATGTAAGGTCCATCGCCAACAGCTGATTCTATGTGTGACCAACAACTACGATATGTCACTCTGTTGGTCATAACTTTCAAGAACACTTGTAAGTTGTGTATATGCACAACTTAGAAAGCCCCTGAGCATTTTTGCAGGATTACGTGAAGGCTAGGTTTGCCAGTTTTAAAGAGTTAAATTAGGGTTAAATTGATCTATATTTACTTCTACCAACAGAATTGGATGTTGGATTCACATAACAATGCAAAATTATGTGGAATGGTAAGCCATACATGTGTAACTGTTTAATGCATGAATTTATCAAAAAAACAAAAAACAAAAAAAAACAAACAAAAAAAACATTATCTTCAATTAAAAGCATGAAAAGTAAGAACTGACAAAAGTTTAACTTTTATCAACTTTGTGATGCTGAAATTTTGAGTATGCCATAGCGGAGGTATGCAGTCTACTCAGTGCCATCTTTCTAGTCTCATCTGTTATCTGTCTTGTCAGCACTTTGTCTATAAATTAATGTATAACATAACATTTTTATTGTACCAGGAGTTCAGTTTCTTGATTGAACTTATTACAAACTCCATGCTTGCTTTAACAGTGTTTAAGGAGAATTTTCTCATAAAACTCCATCACCTTACTTTTTTGTTGCTTTCTCCTTTCAACTCCTCACTTCTTGTCCTCCCTCCTCTCTAGCCATTTTTGCATTGCTTCCGTTTCCCCTCTAGCTCTCATACCACCTTGCTCCCTCCTTTCCATCAAGCTTGTCCCCATCTCCTGTCTGCCAATGTCCTTTGACATATTATATGGCAGTGCTGCCAAGGAAACCTAGGCTGGCAACAGCCCTGTCTGTGCCCTTCAGATGCCAGGCATTATTCAATGAAGCCCTGAGGCATCATTAAAAGTCATTCTTTTGGGACATTATTTTGTCTTGTCAGCTCCAAGTCACTGAGGTCAAAAGAGCAGAAATGGCCATGGTCAAATGTATTTCTAGCAACACTATAGGACTAAAAACACCATTTAAAGGTTCCTCTTTTATCTAGTGTATACACCCAGTCCTGTGGATGGCACAATTTATATTTAAATGGTTACACACTTAATCAAGTAATTCCAGCAAAACCAACGACTTAAAATCTGACAATTTTAAATATTTATCTTTAGCATTCTTTTTCAGTCATTTAACAAAAGAGAACCACCAATTTAGATTAGACGTTGGGTTTTTTGCCTGTGTACTGTGCACAATTTTAAATTACCAATTGTGTTTGTTTGCTGTGCTTTCCTTCTTTCTAAATAGTAGGACTATAGAGAGTCAAACTTGGTATTGGTCCAAAATATCACTTTGAATAGGACATAATAGTAGTGTTTAATGTAGCTAAGAGCAGTACACTGCATCTGCTAACTGTTATTGACTGTTTCCTGTTTGTTTTCTGGCCAAACTGGACTGTTCGACTCTCATATGTGAATACCACAGGGGGACTTAAAATTGCATCTTTCAAAAATGGCAGAGAAGTAATGGGATTGTTTCAGCAGGGCAGCAATACTGCTTGTGCACCAGCAAAAATAGATGCACAAAGACAGCTCCAAGGGAAAATTAATGGACAGCTTGCTTAATGAACATACTGTTTTACACTATATACTAAATTGAATAAAGCAGCACATCTTCACGTTAAATACTGTGGCAAGTTTTGTGTTGTGGATTCAAAGTACTCAAAGATGTGATCAGAAAACAAATGAAGTAATAAAAAGGCAGAGAACCATTAATCTCTCATTAGAGAGGAACAGATGTGACAAAAAGGTCATAATGACATAACATAACATGAAAAATAACACTCCTTATTACATCATGCTTCAAAAATATATATATTTTGTAAAAAATTGTGGACAAGCATATCCTTATTAACAACAATGTTTGAAGGGGGCTCTCAGGAGAACAGAGATGCACCGATGAGGTAGTGAGAATGAGTAACAACAGTGACAGTAACAAGGTGGGCCATGTGGCGGGAATGATAACATCATTAAAATACATCATCATAAAGAGAGGCCAAACCCAACTATGATGAATATAAAAATCAATATCCAGCCTCCTCACAGAAATCAGTTGATTAGATTAGTCTTAACTGAATAAATGTAATTTCCATCTACCCATGTCACTCCATTGCATCACAGCAATCCATCACTCACTGGGTGCTTGTTTGTGCATGTGTGTGTGTTGTAATTGAAGGCTAAAGCTACAATGTATTGTGAGACTTGTGCCTCTTTGTCTTAGTTCTCCTTGTGTCTTGTTTATTACAGACATATCTGACTTTAAGAGAATCAAATGGCTGCTGATAGGAAGTAGGAAGACAAACCTGGTGACTGCCGAAACTAACTTGTACCGTTTGGGTTTCAGTCAATCACTTGTGAATATAAAAGGTGGTAAATTGAAATAATTTGCATCATACACCTTCAAATAAAAACAAAAACCAAAGAAATTAAAGAGACACAGGGAATAAGGAAAACAAAAGAATCCTAAATCACATCTTAAACTGTAAGAATTGTGAGAAAGTAAGACTGACATGCAGTTATGGCCACAGTAGGACAGCTGATTAACTCTTGGCAATGGTTAAAACTACCACAAGAATCAGGTAAATAAAAATAAAATAATCACCGCAGGTAGGACTAAATGTGGCCAGCTGGCTGTCATCTATGAAATCCCTGTTACCTTCCATTAAATCTGGTTAGTGAGAATTAATTTCCATAATTACGCACAGTAATGTGACAATCTGTCAGACAAATCCATATTAAACCTCATGATTAATAAGTAATATCTATCCATCCACCCAATTAATTCCCATTCAAATTCAGCTTGATAAAAAGAAATTTGCATTTTTGATACATGCAAATAAAACAAACCAATAAACACACACCTTTTCTGTGATGATGCGATCAACACACTGCTTCCCTGTCAAAGGCAGGTTGCATTTCTCCATGATCTTGTGCTTCCCACCCTGAAAGAAAGGGGGTAAGGGGTTAAGAAAATGGTTGAGCTAGAGGTCATTTATCCAGATTATGTTTTGTTTGTCAGTCATTTCAGACAGTGTGTATGTGTTTTTTTCAGGGATGCAGCTGGTTGCGTACACTTCCTATCCTCCAAGGGTATATGGGCAAATATCTCATGCGTATGTCTATTTCCCCGCAAGTCAGCTTGAACAAAAACACACACGCCCAAATGCTTCACAGCTTGACGGAGAGGCGCAAACACACACACACATACGCATCATACATCATACATATGCCCCCCCGTCATGAATGAACACAGTCTTCAGGGCAGCAAATTTATGCTCACCTGTTGCACCATCTGGACTATAGCTTGGTGCCAGACAGACTCCCATTAGCAAAAACAGTATGCTTCTGTGTATGTATAACATTGCCTTGCCCTTGCATCATGTCAGTCTGGACTTTCTAAAAGTACGCCAATTCAACTGGATCGCCCACTGCCACTGGCATCAGGCCTGTGGGATGATTCATCTCTACTGCACCACCACTCTAACTGATCAGCTGTTCCCCAAAATCGTGAGTCCAATTTTAGACTTGTATTTAAATTAGCTCAAGGCAAACAAATAGACTGCGGGAGACTGTCTATACAACTCCATCACGATGAGCTGAGTCTCTCTAGCAAAGAGGGATTAAGCAACTGACAGTATGATTTTCATACTCTCTCTATGTCCACTGTAGTTTCCAGAGGTCAAAGGGTCATGATGTTCTCATGGCCAAACTATGTTTTTCCTAACTTCCTTACAGGTTCTCTCTGTACAGAGGACGATTAATGTTTTTCAACATGTGTTTAGATTAACATAACTCAACTAATGCTGTTTACCTAATGATATGAAAGGAAATTCTCTAACACCAGCATATAGTTGTATGACTTGAACTTGCTAATAAATGCCTGAAATGATCTAGCTCTGCTCATGTGAGCGTCTAATTTCTACTGTGGCCCTGAGAGAGTCATCTTCCTTCTAATTCCTCCTTTACAGCGATCCATTAACAGAATCATCCTTTATCACTCATTGCACTTTCACACTCATTATCATAGGAAGCAGACACAAGGTGCACTGGAGGAGGTACTTTGGTTAAATGCAAAAAGAAAATGGCTTTATGACAACCTGGATTCCTCAGAAGGAGAATGAGTCTTTTGAGGTAATCGATGATGGCTGTGATGGATGAAACAATGGAAAATGCACAAATTCAGACATACACATATACTTAAACACATACACACCTTGGCTGAGTGCTCCATGGTGACCACAACTTTGGTTCCAGCGCTGGCTACCAAATCCATGGCTCCCCCCATTCCCTTCACCATCTTACCCTGAGGATGGAAGAAGGAAACTTTTGATTGATGCACTAATTTTATTACTTCCATTCAATTATTCATCATTTGAATTCAAACATAAGTTTATCATATGAAAATACATGAGGGCAATATGTCATTTTCCATAAGAGGAAAAAAAAACAGCATTGCCTATTTCTCTTCAACCAATTTAGCCTTGAAAGGTGTAAGTCCTCTGAGTCCTCCCTCATAAATACAAAAGCTAACACAGCTATGCTGTAGGCCTATGTCTTCAAACACAAGGGTATTCATTGTTTTGTACTGGGCAAAACATACTTTCATCCACACTCTAATCAGATCTTGAATACTCCTTCATACCCAGAGACAGACAGAGAACCAGGAAAGGAGAGACACGAAAGGGTCTTTGACATCAGAAAAATGTGTTGTGGTGTCTCACTGTAATAGCAAGACCACATGATAACACCAGCGAGAGCTAAAACATGACTAAATGCTACTACCCTAACATCAATCCCAACAAACCCATAGTATCTTCAAGCACAACACTGACACTATGAAACATAAAATCATGCTGGCTTGCATTTAAAATCGAAATGGGCAAAGGACATTTTTAAAATAAGTAAATTAAAAAACCATGACAACAGAACTGCCAACCAGGTGAAAAATTATCGTCAAGCCCTTCATTGTTCCCAATAACTGGAGTTTCCAAATAAGGAAAGCTGACATGCAGATATGGCTGCAGGGTGATGGCTGCGTAACTGAATTAAAATCCCATTTGCTCATCAATCATGTGAAGAGCCTGCTTTGCTCTCTGCTTGATAACCGGAGGATACATATGCCAAGCGTGGTGCATCATAGGGATACTGTCTGCCTCAAGGGAGGCCAGCTGGGTGTAGAAGATACCAAG
>OMLB01043632.1:0-10058 GCA_900302555.1 Myripristis jacobus | reverse complement strand
ATCTTGGCCTCAGGGGTCTCTGGCTCGGGCGCCCTGGCTGAATCATTTCAGTATGCCTTCAGCTACATCTGTGCCAAATTTGGCGCTTGTAGATGAATTTGCGCGAAATGACCCTTATTTTGCCATAAGGCCCCCAACTAGTATAAGGTTTTCTGTTTTATATACATCAATATGAATTTCTTCAATTTCCACTTCATAAAAAAGAGGACTAATTTTATAGAATTAATAATGAATAATTTTGTAGCAGATGAAAATCCAACTCAATGGAATTACTTTACAGGTGCAATCCTGCTTTGTTTCAGACTTCAGCTGAATGGTTAAAATATGAATTAAACAACAAATTTAAATTTAAATCAGCTGTGTGTCTGACCTTGGTGGCATGTCACAGAAAATTTTCATGAGCAAGAAGTTATTTGAATAAGGCCTTTATTGTTGGTATTGACAGCAGATGTTTGTGTGTTGTAGCTAAAAAGAGCCAGCAGTGATGACGCCCTGACCAAGCCTTTGCTGGGAGCCGCTGCCTCCGGCTCCCGTATGAAAAAGACTGTCACCACTGGAGCCATCTCAGACCTGGCCGAGGCCCGCTCTCGTAGCCTCTCTGGTAGGAGAATTAGTATAACACTGAGTTCTGGGTGACCTCCTCTGGAAAAAAGTATTGGTATTTTATAATGAATATCCTACAATTACAAGATATCTTCAAATAAATAAGTTAAAATATGTAAAAAGCAAGCTTGAGATGTGGAGTTATGTTGAGCAGTGGCTGCATCTTGTGATTCTGGAAACTTTTGGGTAGAAGGAAAATGTGGTTTATAGTTTATTTGCTTGCTCTACTTGCTGGTGAGTTTTGGTATGTTTGGGGAAAAATGTTGGTGTGTCAGCTCAGAAAAGCTTCAGCATCTCTTGGACCTAATTTGGTAGACAGTTCCTGGGGTGTTTTTTATTTGTAGTAAGCTGATGTAGTAGAAACACGACATGTTGACAAATCAGTGTTACTAGTGAGACGTATATGATCTTATTATCTTATATCATCTTTTTTAGTATGGTTCATCTTACACACTAATGTCAGTATTGATCATCATGGTGATGCCATGCTTTCATTACTTGGCAAAGATGTGTTCATTTTCACAACATGATGGCCAAGTTGCTGTCCTCATTTTACATAAAACATTCTTGACAAGAAGCGCAACGCATTCTGTATATGGACTTTCACGTCACATAAAATTGCTGATGGTGAGGCTAGCATTGAGGAACTTCAAAGTGTGGTTTATGGGAATAGCAAAAGAGGAAAGAGGCACATGTTTATGCCTCTTTACATACATACACAATGGATTTTTGTGCTATCTACTTGTCAGAATTTGTCAGATGAAAAAGTACTGCCCGGAGGACAGACTATCTTTATGCTTGACTACACCTGTGTCACTCGCAAGTACAGTAACTGTGTGTACTATATCTGTGATGCAATATGTACACTTACGGGTAGGGGTCTAGTGAACTCTTGTAAGGTATTTCAGCAAGTTCGCACACTCTCCCAAAATCAAGCAGCCCACTGCAGTCAGAACCGCAATCACTTCCCTTTTCTCCTTAGTATTCTCATCAAGATCCTTCAGAGTCTAGATTAACAGCTGAATATGGTATTGTAATTGCTGTAGTTGATCAACTCCTCCCATTTTATCAGTTTATGAAACAGCCTTGTGTGGAATATATAGTATGGTATGTAAAGCCCTTTGAGACATGTTTGATTGAAAGGGCCCTATAAATATACTTGACAGAAATTGAAGCTTACCAACTGTGGCCGCTAGAGGGCCACAGCACATTGCTGAAACAGCCTGCTGATGCTCTCTCAGGTCCTGGCATAGACTGGCAGCTGGAGGGATCCCTCTCTTTATCCCTTTACTCTCATCTCTTCTGTCTCTTTTTTTCCTGTTTGGCCTCAGAGGGGTGCAGGTGGCTGAGTATCGAGGTTCTCAGGGTTTTGGTCCAAAGCCGACAGACTTGACACATTCATAGCCTGCTTCTCTTACAACATCTGCTTAGCTATGTGAACAGCAGCTTTCTTGTTGGACAAGAAAGCTGCATGTAAGCCCACGAAGAGGGAAAGAATGATGTTTATTGCTCTCACTTGAGGTCTGTCTGTCCACATCTGCTCTTTTGATGTTATTTGTTTGAGTGTCTTTGAGTGTGCTTGTTTATGTGTTGGTATGTGTATGTGCTAGAATTCTTTGTTCAGTCATGGTTTAGCATATCACTGTGGAGCACAGGAACACTCCAAAGGTCAGTTTGATTGAGAGTATAATCTATGTAATGTGATGCTTTATCATTTTACCCCATCCTCCCCAAACTGTAGTTATGCAGATGGTTGAAAAGAGTTTGCAGGATGCTGACATGGAAACAGACCTTAAATACCCAACTAACCAAGTGGGACAAGCTGCATGTGAACAGTTGCAGGACATGTTTATTGAGTGTGTCCAGAGTATTTTATTCCATTTATTGTAATGTAGATTATGTTTTAATCTGGATTATTGTAAACCCAATTCATCATGTTTACATGTGCCAGCAACCTCAAATGTTGATGGGAAATTAGCACACATTTAAACATATCCATGATAACTACATTTAAACCTTATTAAACACCCTTCAGTGCAAATTGCATGCACTGTACAGATTTTGTCACGACTCAAATGTTTTTCATTGTGCTTAAAACTGCCACATATAAGATGAAAAACACCATTAAACTTCTGTTACAAACAACCTCTTATACGTTCTTGCACCCTGCACTTTTAAGGGACTCTTTTTTTTCCTCCTCATGTAATTAAAGGTGATATAGTGTAAATGTAACTGAGATTATGAACTGTGATTCCATATGTAAACTGTAGCCCAAAATTTATATCTACTTGGTAACTCTGTGTCTGCTCTAATTTCAGTCTAGAGTCTTCAGTCTAGTGAGAGACTTCTGTAATAATCATTACTGTACTGATCGCTCTGAGCAGATTATGCAACAGGACCGTGTGGTTGCCTGTGAGGGTGTGGCATGTCAGGTATGACTGAAGCACATCAGTCAGTATTTGATCAGACATTGTGGAATCATGCAGCTCTTGTATGGCCCAGACATTGTGAATGAATACCAGAAGGGTGGAGCAGACTGCATGTCAGGTTAGCTGATGAACTGCATCTATTTGTTCTTGTACCTCAGGTGATGATAGTTTGATACCCAGGGGACATACTTTGCAAACTCAACTACCTCCAGTATTTTCACTGCATTATTCAGTGAGGGAATTTGCAATCTGTGACATGTATGTTTATTTTCTGTAATTAGATCAAACAGCTTCAGGCACTTTATTAGCTTTCCTAATCACTGACAACACATAGGCCTAATCAAAGGGATGCCCTTTTGTAATAACCATTGCTATCCACGCTGGACACGATTTTGTAAATTATCTATTGTTTTGTATGGAGTGTAGCAATTTAAATAGACTGGATAGCAAAACAATTATTGCATTTAAGACAGATAATGTAGTCAATAATTTTAAGTATTTGGTTGCTGTAATTAATATTTTTCGCAGCACACCCTTAGATAAACCTGTGTTTGTTTATGGCAAAGTGTGTGGATGTGCTGTGGTGCGATTGCTTCTTCAAAATTCTTTTGTGTTGAAACAAAAATAATGGACTTCTAGCCTATCTGACAGAAGACTCCAGAGGAGCTCAGTCCAAGTGTGGCTCACTCAAGTTCTTTTAGATACAGTTAGTATGGCCTAGTTTTGATTGCCCATTACTGGGTTTCTTATGGCCAGAATATTATAAATAATTTGTGATTAAAAGAAAGCCATCTTTAAAAGAGGGCACAACACTCTGACTGTGTTATATAGCTGCAAGCTGCTCTGTCCCTCAGGCAGAGATGTATCTGGTATGCAAAATAAGCTGACCATTTGAGCTTGTTTTGCATTCTAATCTCTGAGCTCCAGCAGCATCTAAAGCAAGGTGCAGGCAGATAGTTTGTTTTTCCTACAAAAAAGAAAGATTTCCCCTGACTTTTAGCTTGGAATGAAGCTAACCAAATTAATTCCTTTTATGCTTGAAAGAGGGAAACGACGGATGATTTGATCTCACCAGATAAATAATTACAGTTAACGTACAGTATGTCAGCCTAGGCCACCCAGAGACACTTTGTCTCATTGAAACACTCTCAAGCTGATAAGAACTGACTTATCCTATCCCTCCATATTACTGGGTGACACCCATGACATGAGTGCATGCTGTGTTTAACATGGTGTTCCCAGCTGGTCTTTTGTTTTGTATCACCCCTGGGTTTGGGCTCCACTTCAGTGCATGTCAAGGCATATGAAGACAGAAAATGAATGGACAAGTCAAACAGGTCTTCACATTAGGCGAATCAGCCAGTGGAAAATCAAATCTGACATGTATAAGAGAAGTTCTGGTCAACCATGCATGATGCAAGAGATGAGAATCATCATTTAACCTACTGCTCTCAGTGCTAACTCACTGAGGCTAACCTTAGGTTCTTGTGCAATATCCACTCAAGTGAAATGCCAAGTTTTGAATATAGATTGGGGTGCTCATCTGTGATATTTGATGTCTGTGATGTTGTGATGTGATAATTTGATGGAAATGTCTCGGGTGTTTTCATTTATTGATGTGGTGGAGGAAAACGACCTCTCTCTCAGATGGAAATCTCAGTTTTTGTGTAAACAGATGCTTTCACAATCTGTTTTATGTCAGTTCAGGGTAAACATGCTCCCCAGAATTTAGAGTAAACATATTTGTTGGAATCTTGAAATTTGTTTAGGGGCTTCTTCTAGTGAAAATGTCACCAGTCAGTTGGTAGTTGGTTATTCTTGTAAACTCGAATTTGAATTTCTCTCAAGTTGATGGGAGACAGTACACTGACAGGTAGTATTCAGGACCAGAGAAGCTCTGAGACACACTGCAGCAGAGCTGTCCTCATCCTAATTGAGTGTTTTCTTACAGGCCATCCAAATATATTTTGCCAGTAGACTATACTTGCAGGATCCTTACTCAGAGATGAAAATGTGTTGAAATATTGTACTGAGGCAGATGTACTGTTGCCTCAGTGAAATGAAGAGAGTAAAAACACTAACAGAGCAAGAAAACAGTAAACCCATTGCCCCCTATATGACCTATTGCTGGGCCAATCTATTACAAATACTGTCTGTCATATTGTATTGACATGCAATAATAGTACACCAGTGCTATTCTGAAAAAGTGTGAGGCACAGTGTTGAGGCATATATTTTCTTCAGTTTTTGCCAAAATCGGGTCAGTAGTGTCTCTCGCATTAGTGCATGATACATGGGAATACGGGCGAACAAACCCTCCTTCATATACTCTGTAATCTTTAAAATATGCTGTAACACCATGGTTAGGTGCACCATTCTGCCAAGTTTTGTCGAAATCTGATTGGCATGAGATTTCACGTGATTAAACACTGGACAAATGGCAACATAGATAATGGAGATATAGAGATAAAACACTAATATTAAACTATTAAAAATAACAAGACTTAGGCACAGTAACTATAGGAGTTATTGTTTTTTTTTCTACGTCTGCCTTTTTTACATCAATATCACGCTTTCCTGCACCTCCTCTGCATTTGTGAGGCTGTGAGGAAAGCAGTCACAATATTGTGGTAAAATATTACTTTATTCCTCCTCCCTCCCTGTT
This sequence comes from Myripristis jacobus, assembly GCA_900302555.1. Lineage (NCBI taxonomy): Eukaryota > Metazoa > Chordata > Actinopteri > Holocentriformes > Holocentridae > Myripristis > Myripristis jacobus. The sequence continues at coordinate 4,362 of OMLB01043632.1, read as the reverse complement.
TCACTGCCAGATCCCCTTAGCACTTTAGGTGATTGCTGCAGAGCGAGAGAGATCTATCCAAGTTCATGGGACGCACACACACACACACACACACACACACAGTATCGGCTAAAAGGGTCAGGTGAGTGACAGTCCGACCCCAACCTCACCACAGCATGCCATGATAATGAGACGATACTGTTATTTTAGCTAATGGAGCCTTGTCTCTCTCCCAGTTGTCAGTTTGCCAACTGCACTGTGCTGCGCGCTGCCAGACAACGGGTTAAAACCAAGCCTCATCCTGATGACTTATTTAAAAACCTCATCAATATTTAAATGAAGCTTTCACTAGGAGAGGACTCCCTGTGGAGTGTGCGAGAACAGGAGGCAGAAGCAGATAAGACAGTCCTGCTGTATAAATAACTGGCCTGCTGGGGGTGACTGGACATTATAACTTTGTAAACGTGTACCTTATAGACAGGTACTTTCCCTCACCCTGCCTTCCCAGCCTCCAGTTTTCCCAATCAGATTTACTTAAAAATCATGTTTGTACGTTTATGTATTTAAAGGACACAGTTCATGTTCAGATTGCACTGCCTCTGCAAGTATCCAGCTATACTGATTTTTAACCTTCATAAGCCTCCTGCAGCCATGTTGCCGAAACCACAGAGACTTAAGGCCTGACTGTATTAGAAGCTATAATTAATGTGCCATTTGATGCTCCTAATTTGATAGTCGGCAGTAGATTTGAAATGACAGCAGCACAGGCACCACAGTGGCCATTATCGTAGTTGGTGGAATAGGCAAAAAATGCTAAAAATGTCCCATGGCCTACTCTGTACTGTAGTCTGCTTCTGTGTATTTACTGACTAAATTGTGGACCTTGTGGACCTGTTTTCAGATTTTTCCCACATAAGTTCATTGTTTTATACTGCAAGGTAAAATACCTATAAAAAACCTATAAAACCTATAAAATACCATTTACAAGTATTATATCTGTTTTGGGCACTTTTGAAATGCACTAGGTGAGTCCTCCATAAAATTAAACAAATTTAGAATGAAAACATCAAACACACTGAGCCTTTGAAAATATTCGGCACCTTTTTAAAATGCATGTATCTGACATTTCTTAGTGTGTTTGTGCCATAAGGTGCCATCCTCATGAGTGACGTGTCAGTGTGGGCCAATCCTGGCACTTCCATAGATCTCTGTTATCAACAGGACAAAGAGTGTGAATCATCAGGACCAACTTAGCTTTCACAAGGAGCAATAACCTCTCACATGTTACTTGGTCCTTGCCACATATTTTGACTGACTGTAAACATGAAATAGTGCCTCATATCACATTGCATCATTCCCCGTCTTCCTGCTGATGGCCCTGTTGTCATGTAGGATTTGCTGCATGCTGGAGGCTAGATGCTGACTCAGATTTATCCCATTTACACTTGTCTGTGCCTGTTTATGCTATTATCCCAGAAAAAATACTGTAGTCTGACATTTAAAAGGAGACCAAATTTAGTTTTTGCTGTGTCATGCAGGGAGTACATTAGGCACGTACACTACGTTCCTCCCATTGACCTCTAGCGTCTGTATAGAGGTCTGCTGTAAGTGAGTGATGGGGCAGAGGGTCTCCTCAGGTTGTCTGCCATATGTGAGGCTTGCTGCTGAACACCAGATGGATTACGATCTTCTATTCCCTATTCATCAGCTCACAGCCCCTATCAAATTCTCATAGTTCTTCTTCACAATTAGGAGAAGAGGAAGATGGATGAATGGTGTCATTTAACCCTAGATTGACAACCAGAGTGATGGATAAAGACAGCCTTGAGACTGGGGTGAATATTATGCAGTCAGAGTTTTACTATGCATAACTCAGACACTAGACTAGGCCTGAACATGTGGTCTCAGCGGGGCCCCGTCTGTCTGTGAGCTTGCGCTCGTGTGTCAGCGTTTTAGAGGTGGGAGGGGGTGAGGTATGGACTCCTCATATCTGTCAGATGGATTAATCAAACACGACTCAGTCCCACTAGGACGTCCCAGCCCACATAAGCACTCAGCCATGACAGACACACACTGACACAACCCATACAAAGCCACACATGCTCCCACATGCAGATGGACATGGGCTAATGTGTATGCATATTTGCTTTCTTCACCTTGACGACTTCATATACAACATCAGTACATACTTCATTTAATGTTTGTGCAGTGTAGAGGCAGATATGAATAGCTTCACTCCTACTCACTACATGCATCTGGAGGTTTTCTTCAAAGGCCAAGATTAACACTGCATCCACTCATCTGGCATCAGCTTAGACATAAACACACCTGGCCTCTTGTAGCTTTGTTGATCAGAGTTTCAAATTCCTGTCTTGAGAAGCTTGTGACCCCAGCGAGTCCCCTAAAGGCGAGAGACAGAGAGAAATTGTCTTGCCAGATCTTGGAAGAGGCCTGGTGGGGCTGCAGAGATGGGCGTCCTGCGGTGAGGAGAACATTCTTAGCTGGATTAGAGACGTGTTTGTTTACTAAGGTGGATGTGGTGCTCTGACACAAGGACGGGGCAGAATATTAAGAAGGATAGAGGAGGATGCACCAACAGTTTATACAACATTCATAAGATTTATAAAAAGGAACGGGCCATGTATTTTATCACAGGCCTGAATACTCTGCCAGACGTGGGCATAGTCATGCTGCAACCCAGATCTTCCTTAGTGCTAGTTTATTTTTTTCAAAAATTTGTACCAGCTGGAGCTTGGAGTCTTTTGTACAACCACTGTACATATTGAGCAAAACTTTATGTCACTATAATATAAATGATTACTACTTGAGGAGAAGAACATGTTTAAAAGATGATTGCCTCAAGCAAACATGCTGAAAACTCCCAAGCTTATGCAACTAACTAAGTGTACCGCAAAAAAAGAAATACTTTTACTATTAAAAATAAGGTTAAATATGTTTATCTGTGTCAAGTATGGCATTAAAATTTGAGGATGTGGTTAAGATAGGATGAAATTTCTTTAATTAGTCCCTCTTGTTTTTTTTATGGTCTTGGTTAGTAGGGCTAAGGCTAGGCTTCTTTAGAGTGTCACAGTACAGAATACTTTATCATTATGGGCTCACTGAGGTAAAATAAAGCACTGTGGCTGTCAGTTTAAAAGGGTATAGATTTCATTGGTAAAAACATAAGTTTAGTAAAAATAAATTAATTAATCTTTAACAAAATAATGAGAGAGCCATTAAAACGTATTTTTTAATATCAGTTAACTATAGCAATGTGGATTTTCTTCATCTACAGTAGCAATATTTAGATTTGAGTTCTGATTTTGTGGACCCTGCCCACCTGCAGTTGTTAGTAATGGATATATATGCAGACACACTCACTCCTCCCCTGCTCTTAAGCATTTCCCAGTTTGGGATCAATAAAGTAAATCTATCTATCTATAGGCATATAAACACACACAGTACATTGACCGATTAGGGTTTAACCAAAGCCTAATCCTGGTAAAAATGACAAGTCAAACTCTTTTTAAGCTTGGCCCCTCCCTGTAGCTCAAACCATCATGAATATTTCACATGTGCATACATTGTAAATGAGGAACGACAAAAAAAAAACCAAGCTGTTCTCCCACAGCCTCCACAAACCAGCACTCCCACTCTACTCATGCGCATGCACACACACTCCTCCCCTGCTGTGTGAGCTCTAGGAAGGATGGTGCAGGAAGCCTGGGGTGGCCTCTTATCCCAAGCCCAACACCTCCCTTCCCCATTTACTTAGACCTTTGTTAGAAAAATGCTGGTGTGTATGTGTGTGTGAGTCCGTTCTGAAACTCCCAGGCTGCATCCGCTGAAAAAGTTCACTTGAAAAGAAAAGACAGAGCTGTCCTGTCAGCCTCTGCCAAGGAGACAAATAGGGCCTTTCCTCCTGCTCTTCTTTCCTTCCTTCTTGCCTTTACCAGCTCTCTCTCTCTCTCTCTCTCTCTCTCTCTTTCTCTGTCTCACATGTTTTCTCTTTTTCTTTTCTCTTCTTCTTACTCTTATCTTTATTGTACCAATGAGCAGGACCCCGTGTTAAGAGGTCCACTTATCTGTTCAACTTGGCATTAGTGAGAGTGAACTGGCTCTGGGAGGGGTGGGAGGAGGTGTGTTTTTAGTGTGTGTGTGTGTGGCCCGGGAAGCCACACCCCCTCTGAGCCGATTCCAGTCATCGCAGCAATAATGAAGCCCACACGACGCCGCCTGCCTGACTGCCTACCAGTGTGTCGTACTGTCACCGTCCTGGAAGACACACACCATTCAAACACATTCACATACACACACACACACACACACGCACACGCACACGCACACACACACGCACACACATTCACAGACACATTCACACAC
>OMLB01043626.1:3047-24843 GCA_900302555.1 Myripristis jacobus | reverse complement strand
GCTAATACTGTTGCACTGTGGTGTGCATATGTCATATGACCTTTCCTTTTTTCTTTTTGGAGGAGGTGGCTCTGGGGATAGGGGGTGGTAAATAACCTTGTTCTTTGCCTGGATATTTTCTGCTGATAAACACGTTACATTTTACAAAATATATTGACCTTAAATCCAGAGCACAGTGGATCCAGGTCTGCTAAGAATGTGGCAGCTCAAACAAAAATGATCATCAGAGTAAAATCGCCATCATACTCCTGTCACATTTCTTGTAGAGACTGTCTGACTGATAAATGGCGAGTTTGTGGTTTATAGCGCTGCCACATAATATTTCCTGCGAATATGGGGGTAGAGTTCATTTGCGGAAGAGAGTGAGATAACAGTAAACTAAAGGGGAAGTCACGCAATGTCTTATTCATCATGGAGCACTTTTATATTAATAGAAATTTTGAGTTGCCGCACAGCCAGGGCAACAACACACATTATACATTTTACATTATACAAAAAACTATACCCTAGTGTGGAGATTTCACATTTTGAACAAATTCCTGATAGAAAAATAATTCTCCTATGAAAAAATCCATGTGAGCTCTATAATGTGTGTGTTACACCAAATCGCCCATGGTTCATTTTCATAAAGGTGAAGCTCGTGCTCGGGGACCTGTGGCGCTCTCAGAGTCTTTGGGAACGTCACTTACGCAAGTTGCACCACGTGGTATGAATCCACATGGCCAACCCGGAAATACGCGCCGTGCCGCATATGTCAACAAACACGCTCACCGGGTTGCACCGTAACTTCAGCGTTTAATCTCTTCTGCAGCGTTTTTATATCTGCTTTTGTCTTCTGTGCTTTCTAGCGGCGATGGCGGACGAGGTGTCCTGCCTGAAGGCGCAGCTGGCGGAGAGAGAGGAGGAGATTTTAGCTCTGAAGAGAAAGTTAGCCCGACTAGAAAAGGTAAGTTAGCTCCCAGTGGTGACATTTTAGGTTGATTTCTACAGCTAAATTCCATCACTGAGGAAAATGAGTCATATTTTCATACATTAGCAAGTTAGAGTTTTGTTCCATGAAGCTTAAAGCTACGTTATCTTCTAGTAGCTGGATAAACGTCCTGTTGGGATAAATGGGTACTAAAGTATCTATTTATCCCAACAGGAAGTTTATTTTGATACCCTGCACACGCAAATGAACACAAATCAGTGGAGAACTGTAAAACTAAATACTTCACAGTTCACAGCAAACAGATATGATGACAGTATTGGCAGTAGACATATGCAAAGACAGTTTGGCCAGATGTCAGCTCATAATATTACTGAGGGCTTTGATGGCAGAGGGCATGAAGCTGCTGTTGGAACTTGCTTCCATTGTTTCCATAATGTCTCCTCTCTCATGTGATATTAGAGCCATACGTCAGCGCTGAAGCTACATGACAAGGTCACAAACCTGGAGCCACTCACAGCCAAAGCATCCCTGTGTAACGAGGACATCATGCGCTACAGCAGACAGCTCCTCCTGCCAGAGCTCAGTGTCCAAGGTAACAATGAGCGCAGGGAGGCTGCACCACAGCTGAGTTGTGTTCCAGTTAAGTGAAGCTTATGGTGTGGATGGGCTGAGTAATGTGAATATTGGTTGTCGGCAGGTCAGCTGAACCTGTCCAAGACCTCAGTGCTGGTTGTGGGCTGTGGAGGACTGGGCTGCCCCCTGGCACAGTATCTCGCTGCTGCAGGCATTGGTAGGTTGGTTTGATTAATATACAGCATGACCTATTGTCTAAGCTCTGTCAAATGGCTGCTGTGAAAAAGTTGTATTGTATTGTTGTATTGCTCATTACAAAATGTGGCGTTCATGATTCATTTTTGAGCCATCAAAGGTTTGGCAAGTTATTGGCAGTGTATAGATTACTGTTTTGGCTCACCTGCTGGTGGTTGGTGAAGCAAAATAAATGCTCACCATAACCTTTTTTTCCTGGATCATAATTATTTATAAATATTTTTCCACAGAAATATGTCAGTCTGTCCATTTCAAATGATGTTTCGTGTATATCAGTGGGTGCAGTGTGAAACTTTCAAAAACGTTCAGATGCAGAGTTTTAATTTAAAACGTGCTTACACACTTTTAGTAGATGTTTGTTTCTAATTAGTTTGGCCTCTTTCTTCTTTTGTACTTTTTAGTGGTCTCACTTCTGCCATGTGTCGCCTCAGCTTCAATTTAAATAAGCCGTAGGCTTGTTATCCGTCCAGACAGCTCAGAAATGTGAGGAAAAGTTTTTATACATTTAAACACCGCTACTTTGTATAGAGCCAGTGTGGCAAGCAGACAGTCAACAGGTTGGTGATACAGAGCCACTGTATTTCATTTGATTTATTTGCCTTATGGTCAGCAAGTTTATGTATTGCTGACTCTTAAAAAGTGTAGTGGTTAATTTGGTTAACTTCTCCACCAAAGGCACATTTTTACCCACTTTTGACTCTTAGTGGGTGTTGAATTTGACCCTGGACATGGGGTTAGTGTGAAAAGACTTAACACTGGCCTTTTTATGTTTGTGTTGCCTCAGGGCGCCTGGGGTTGCTGGATTACGACGACGTGGAGCTCAGTAACCTCCACAGACAGGTGCTGCATGGAGAGGAAAGCCAGGGCCAGGCCAAGGCCCTGTCTGCTGCCGGTGCAGTGAGGAGGTGCTGACGGGAGCCCTACAACACACTGCATGTGACATTATCATAATTAGAATGTGTGTGTGTGGGACAATATGTTGCTGAGTCCTGGGCTGATGGCCTGAAACACCCTCTACACAGACATCATTTAATAGAAAGTTGGTCTTTGTGCAGTGGTGCATTTGGGAAATATGTTCCTGCTCGGTTGTTCTAAAACAGGAGAAACCATTTTGAAATAGAAAAACACTATTTTGATATTACTCAGTTAGTATGATAATTGGTGCATTTTTGCGCTTTTTGTGACCCTTTGGTTGCTGTGTAATGGAAGCTGGCGCTTTCCAGTCTCACCACACGATATATTTAGTTGTGTATTTCGCCCCAGTCTGCAAATATTGTGTAAACATGTTATTTTAGAGACAGCTCTTTTCAGTGCCTTTTCTCCCTCACAGCAAGCCTGCTGTGGTTAGCACACACACTGTGCAGCCATAGCCACATGAGGGCGTCCTTTCTCTGACTTCCTCAGTGTGTTGATGCTGTGTCAGGCACACAGCACTGCCTTCCCCCCAGTTTATTTGCATTAGTGATAATTCAGTTGCCTGTTTAATAATAGAGTTCAACTGATATAGGTTTTTGAAGGTTGATACTCAATTTTTTTTGTGTGAAAATCCACTGATAGCCAGTAATTTGAGGCAATATTTAGTGTATATTCTTACCTATTTTCATGCCAAAACATTATAAGGGTTCTGTATTTCCAATATATTTTTTCTCAAGGAGGAAACCACATTTAGACCATTAAAACTCTCCATTGGGGCAGAGGCTGATGGAATTAATAGAATGGTTGGCAGCTATTTAAGGCAGGGTGACACACCCTATCCAAACAATTGTAGGGGAAACTCTGACATACATTACTATGTTTTACATGGAGAATTAATTTACAAAATGCATAATTTAACAGTTAAACAACACATAGAATAGATTTTGTGGTCCATTACTGCGTCTGTGGTCAGGGAGGGACCTTCGTCATATCGGCACTTGAGAACACAACTGGCCGACAGCCAAAACTTAATAAAACGCCGGCGTCCGCCTAATATATCAGCAACACCAACACCATATATTGGTCTAACTTTGCTCAATGCAGACCTTTTTAATAAGCTTACAGTGGCTTTGTGTGTGTCCTCAGGTTGAACTCGACGGTAGAGTGTGTTCCCTATCACCTGCAGCTCTCCTCGGAAAACGCCATGCAACTCATTCAACAATATCCTACTGCAATCCTATCTGTTAATGACTAGACTTTCAATTTTAGATAAAGACCATTTTTGAAATTGAAAGCTGAAATGCACATATATTAAATCATAATAATAGACACAAATTATAATAATAATACTAATATAATTGTATTGATGACTGTTGATGCCTTGACCTCGCTGACCTCACATATGACATTGTGGCCGATTGTTCAGACAACGTTCCCACCCGTTACCTGGTGAATGACGCCTGTGTGCTCAGCGGCAAGCCCCTCGTGTCGGCCAGCGCCCTGAGAATGGAGGGACAGGTAAGACAGAAAGGTTGAAGCTTGATTTGTGTTCCTCATTATCAAAAAGCCCTCTGTAATGTCATTTGACCAGAGTAAAAGTCTTTGCGTTCTTATCTTTGTGTGTATGTGTGTAGTTGACAGTATATAACTACCGTGGAGGGCCCTGCTACAGATGTCTGTACCCTCGGCCCCCACCCCCAGAGACAGTGACCAACTGCTCTGATGGCGGGGTGTTAGGAGTGGGTGAGTCGTCTCCTTGCTGTCCCTTTTGTTTCCCCCCAAAAAGCTATTAACTCGGTATGAGCACAGCCTGTTTAACTGATAGTTTGTTAGTAACATTTTCCACTTCTCATTTAGTTCCAGGGATAATGGGCTGCCTCCAAGCACTAGAGGTCCTGAAGATTGCCTCTGGACAAGGCTGTATCCTTTTGGTTTTTCCATTCCTCACTCCCACATTACATACACCCCTTGGCCATTATGTTGCAGTGTATCAGAATTTTCTGCTTAGTCATCCAGATGAATGAATGAAGCACTGCTTGAATGAACCATGTTGAGAGGAGATGCCATTGTAGCGAAATGAGGAAGATAAAGCAAAGCAAAGCAAAAACAGGCTGAGGCATATTTTTGTTGGCATTATCTAGACACTGTATTGTCCATTCATAAGCTTTTACTTGTGAAGATACTCTTATCACAAACTGGCTTCGGTTACAAAATTCTTGTGTTGATGCTGAGACACACATCTGGCAGTAGACCTGCATGTGGTGCGCTGCTTTCCTACCGAACATCGCCACGGGGTTTTTCACTGATGCTCTGATTTATGCTGTGCAGTGATACTTCTTGTAAAATCAGCCTTTCCTTGACCAGGCGTGCCAGCTTCCTGTGGCCAGCAGCTGGTGATATTCGATGCTCAAGACACCAGATTCAGGTCCATCAGGCTGCGGCCCAAGCAGGCCGGCTGTGCGGTGTGCGGAGAAAACCCCACGGTGACCCAGCTGGTGGACTACGAGAGCCTGTGTGGGTCTGCAGCCACAGATAAGGTTAGTTTTAAAGAAAGAGACAAAGCAGTGTGGCATGGCACCTTTTATAGCATCGACTGCATGTTTTCACACAATAATACAATGAGATGTGATTGCTAGTTTGTTATTCCAAGGCTAAAAAGCAGTGCATCTGTGGCTGCTCGAGAAACTTCTGTGTGATCTAAATGTTACGCACCTTTGCACAGAGATATTTTACTGAAATGTTCTTCATCTCAACTGTATTTGGCCATTTAATCTGACAATTGGAAAGTACAAATAATTATCCCCTAATGGTAGGAAAATTCTATTATTGCCTCCAACCTTATTTTCTGTGTGTTCCAGTGCCGCAGACTCAACCTCCTCTCCAGAGATCAGAGGATCACAGTGCAGGTAGTGTGCATAACCCAGAATGATTGGCTGTAGCGTGACTCCCTGCATTTACTGATGTTTATTGTATGATTATGCACGATTTTCTCAGTTTTCATGCGCATTCATAAACTCTGATTACATCTCAGTACTGACCCAGCCCTAAATGGGAAATGACTTAAAATGCGCCTGTAGATTTTGTATGGGAAAGAATAACATGTTCCATTTGGCACTGCGAGCAATAGTAGTGGATTGGTTTTGTTTATATTTCTGCCGAATTGGAGCTTTCAAACCCGCTGAGTCATTAAGTAGAGAGATGGGGATCATGATTGATTGGGCCGTAATAGAGATTGTGCAAGGGGCTCCAGTTAGAAACAGTTTTGCTTCCTGCGATTTAAGGAAAAGCAGGCTAAATTTTCATATTACCCCACCCATACAGCTCCAAGTTGTACTTATTTCAACATTTGCAGAGTGAGTCATTTTGGTTTCCCCTTCTTGACTAATGAGATACAAATCAAAACCTTTTCCCAGTGGATAAAGACACACATCTCTCCAATTCTAAAGCCGAAGGAGTCTGTGCATTAAAGACTGTTCTATTATAATTACAGGATTATAAATCCATATTGGATAATGGAGTTTCCCATCTCTTGCTGGATGTGCGCCCTCTTGTGGAGGTGGATATATGCCATTTACCTTTCTCCGTCAGTATCCTTCTGTGTTGGACAAACACACTCAGTCTCACATTATCTTAATAATATCTGTATTACATTTTGTTCATGCCCTAAACAAGCTGCCCTCCACTGCGATATGATTCTATTCCTTATATTGCCGTTAGACATTCCTCTCTCGAGTCTAGAGGAGAGGAAGTGTGAGCATATCCGATTACTTCAGGGGAGAATCCGCCAACTGAAAGAGCAGATGGCAGGTGACTGCCGGCCTGCAGGTAACGTGTCAAAACACCCGTCCATGTAGGTCAGAACATAGAGCAGCAAACAAGCAAGCATATAGAACCACTTGAGCATTCACAGTCCACAGTGTAGTCTCGTACTGCCGGGCCATTGGCTTATTTTGGACAGCCAATGGCAGGATGTAATGGGGTTGCTAGGTGACCCTTTTCCAAAACAATATAGTCAACCTGAGCAGCTGGCCTGCTTTAAAGAAATGAATATTCAAGACTTTAGTTCTGTGGTGGCTCTATTGAGGTTTCTTTATCAGCGACCTTTATTTAGCTCTCAGTAGTTTTAGTTTAGGATATCATATAGTAAGTTCTTACATACTCTACTATTTTCCTCTCTGTATAATTACAAAATTATACATATTCATTTCAGCTCATTAGGGCAGCATGTTTTGTGTTCAGTACTCTCAGAACATATTGCAATATTTTCTACATCTATATATGTTTCTGTTTATTTTGTTTTCCTACTACTGATTGACACAGCTACTGATCAGTAGTATACTGTCTGAAGAGGCCTATTCTGAAATTTCTATTTTTAATTATGTATATCTTCCTTATTCACCATTTCTGCTTTAAAAGACATGTTAATTGTGGCTTTTAAATGTTTTATGTTCTGCTCTGTCTTCTGTTATGCCTATGTGAGCAGTGCAAGATGAATTCCTCATACAAACTAAACTTGGCCAGTAACACTGACTGCGATTTATACAATATTGTAACCATCTTTGAATCACATGAACGTGTATTAAAGCCATGAAAAGGAATTCAACAATGAGTGCATTATCAGTATTGTGAATCTCAAAACACATATGGTCTTTGATACGCATTCCTGGGTGAGATCCCGTGCTGCCTTCTTCAGAATCATCTCGAAGCATTTTCTTGTTTCTCTCCCCGTTTCCCTGCAGTCTATGTGATCTGTAAACTGGGTAATGACTCTCAGAAGGCGGTGCAGGTTCTGGAGAAGATGAGCGGATCAGACGTGGACGAAATCGCTGCGAAAGACATCTGTGGAGGCCTGATGGCCTGGGCCCAGAAGATAGACCCCTCCTTTCCACAGTATTAATACATTCAGGATGTTTCTTCTGTGTTTTATAATTTCTTTGTCAATAAATTCAAATACATAACCCTGTCATTCTTGCCTGTTCTTTATGTTGCTGTTGTTGTTGTTGCTTGTATGCATACTGAGTATTGTCCCTGTGTATTGCTGACCCACTATTCCAGTTTTTTGTGTCAGTCTGGAATAACTTTTGACCAGACTTGTTGATTTAATTGTTTGGCTGCAAAATCGCTCATAACATAATAACACATATTGAATAACTGCTTTTAAAGTATGCTGCTATATCTTCATATATCTAGTTATATCTAGTTCATGGAAAAAGGGCTGGCAACACTTGAAATACAATCAAATCCCCAGCTCTAACTTTTACTTTTAGAAATTTTAGTAGGCCAGATCTTTATAAACTAAGTAAGCTAAGCTGAAGGGCATTTTTCCCCTCATGTAGTAAACTGCATCATGGGACCCCAAACCTTTCCATCTTGGGGTCCCTCAGCAGAGACACTTTGGGCCACAAATGATGTTCAATTTATCCCAGGTACCCTTATCTGAGAAGGGTTTAGCTGTCAGTCTCAATTGTATGGAGCCTGAAACTTCACATCAGAAAAGCAATTCCTTGATTTCTTCTGTTAACTTCCCAGTGAATTGATTGAAAAAAAGATTTTATTTGAACTCTTGTAAACACAGAATGCGGTATAAATAAATTTGAGAACCACAATGTCGGTAGGCAGTTGGGTGTTTATATAAAGTATTTCTAGCACTCTGTCAAATCCATCAGTCAAACTGTTCCTCACTTTGCTGTGGACGTCTGGAACCACTTCAAGGACCTCCGGGTGCTCCTGGACGCCAGCTCGGAGAACCACTGGTTACATCCCAGTCGAGCTCGTGTGGAATAAAGGTTTTTGGCATGCGTAAGTTCAAATAACGGAAAAGAAAGGGACATGCGCATTGGTTTGTGCTCCATCGGAGGCGCCATTGCTTTACAGGGACTGTAGTTCAAATATTCCTCCCCACACATGGAAACTCAGTTATGCGGAGATAATAAAAAAACTCCAAGCCCCAGGGACGCTCTGTGCTCTTTTACTCGTCAAGCAGGAGGAGTAGTCACAGCTGGAGGGATAATAAGATGCGCATGAATTTACTATCTGGAATAAAAGATAAGAGAAAATGTCATTAAGCGGACGGCTCGGTGCATAAGTCTCAGCGCGCCTGTTGGTAAAACTAATGTTGGTGTTTATTCTAGCCGGGCTGCGGCGTCGCGCTTTGCTGTGCGCTTTCCGAAAAGTCCTCAATTATAAACTTCGGACTCCGCTTTCTTCAGTTGATGGAGTTAGAAAGTTTCTGCAGTCCGCTCACAATGGAGAGAAAAGCGCCCTTTGCCGAATGTGAAGGTAATGTACACATTTCTCAGACCTTAGAAGCGACTTTTGTGGGTGAAAGGGCTTTACTCGCATGGATATTTCAACTGCAATAAAGAGAGTCTTGTGTGAATGTGCAAATTCAGGGCTTGTATAACTTGTTTTGCTGGCATTCGGGGACTCGGGTTGTGTTCTGCCAGCGAGCCAATCGAAAGTGGGAGGGGTCCAGATGTTCAGAAGCCTTGGTTCCAGATGTTGCTAGAGTTTGAATTCTTGTAAACACACAAAACATATATTGTGTGAACTTCAGATCGCCTTGACTTTTTGTTGCGCACAAACGCATAGGCCTGCATGTGAAGCTTTTCAGAACACTGCAGTAGTCGTTTGCACTGTTCAAACTAATGTCAGCTACCATCTAAATCAGAGGTTTAAACCACTTAAACCTGTTCACGGTGACTTTGAAAAAAGTATTGACTCATTTATACAGCCTGTAAGCTAAGTGATAGACTCATCATATGCTATCATGATATCAATTCCTTCCTCTTTCCACTGTGTTTAGATAGGTGAATGCTTTTTTCATGTGTAAAATAAAAATAGCACTGCATCTGTGTGTGTGTGTGTGTGTGTGTGTGTGTTTGGTGACAGGCTTCCTGTGGTCAGAGTGGATTACTGACTTCAATAAGGAGAAGGAGCACCACTCCAGGATATGAAGTTTGATGCAGTTTGATTTACTGCAGAAGTCTGGAAATCGTTCAGCAAGCATTTCTTCACTGACTTTGTCCATCGAGTGAAGCCGCCGGAGTGTGAGCGCAGGTGGGAACTGCATCCGGGCTTTTGCCTGAGCGTTCAGACATAGTGCCTTGGTGATATGAGAACAGAAACATCACATTATTTTGTATGACTGCCTTGCGCTTCAGGTATCTTGGAATGAGGAGCAAAGATTTCCTCCACCGAGAGTCTATCCACAGAGATCCAGCGGTGCTTTTTCCTGCCAGTCATCACTGAACCCTTTCACTATTCAGCATTTCACCTTGTCCCCGCTGTTGGAAGAAACCCAATGTCTGCCTCCTCTCCCCCATCCTTACCTCGAGCCTACCTCCACTCTCTCCATCCGCACCACCCGTCCTCGCCGCCCACCCCCTCCCCGTCTCCGAGCCCACCAGGCCCGCTCTATACGCGCCTCTCCAACGGCAGTCACAGTGTGCCCAGCCCCACCAACTCCCGCAGCTCTTTCCATGGGGTGTCCTTCCTGCTGCAGATCGGCCTGACCAGAGAGACGGTGAACCTGGAGGCCAGCGACCTGTCGCTGTCCGCCGTCAAGGACCTGGTGTGCTCCATCGTCGACCAGAAGGTAAGGGCCTCGACAGGAAAAAACACAGCACATTTTATATCACTTAAAGCTCTTTAGGCTTTGGCAGGCCTAAAGTGTCAAAAGCTGCAAGGTTCCCCAAAAGCCTACATTATACAGCCCCTGTAATTAGCTTGTTTTCAAATTTAGGCAGTTGTCGTGAATGCAGCAAAGTGGCTGAGATGATGCACCAACATGTGTTTTGCCATCTCCCTGTGCCATATTCTTCTGTTTAGGTTTTGTTTTGCACAGCAGACATCTGGGTCTCGTGCCTCCAAATGAGTCAAACACCACAGAAGCATGCACTCAACAGGCACTGATGCTCCTCCAGTTACTGTACACAGTCTAGTAGCAACAGTTATTTACATTGTGGTGTACTGTTGCCGGACACACATTATGCATACATGCTCATATGCATACACACACACATACAGAACTACTCAGCGGTTTTTGCTCTGCCCATAGTCAGGCCTGCTGTAATCTTCAGCTTATTCCTCATGACAATAGCAGTCTGTTGTAATGACATTGGAGTATGGCCCCAGCATAAGCAGAGGCTTTGAACTCAAGTATAGGCTGCATCCGTCAGCAGCGTCTGCCATCTACCATTTGGCGGAGAGAGGCAATCTGATGTGCAAACCGATGGAGCCGGCTTCAATTTGCTCATTCTTGTCTGTTTGTGCTGAAAATGGTAGGGAAGTCTCGACCATGGTTTGTGTTTGTGTATGTGCCTGTTAGGATGAGGTTAACACGTTTCAACACTGTAAGGGCTCCGATTAAAGGTGAAGTACGCAAATTTGCCAAAGGTACATTGCATTGAGAAATAAGCACACAATTTTGTGGCTGAATCTGGATGTTTCTCATCGTCGGAGTGCCTCACCGGTAGATTATGTGCTTATTTCACATTTTTGCCTGTTGCGTCTGAAGGGTCCTCAATTCAGCTGACGCTCTTCAGCTTTGCATAGTGCACCTTTAAAAAAAAAAAAATCATACAAGGTACAAGTGCATAGATCTTCAGCATTTCACAGGAGCGGCCTTGTTTTACGCTGCAGCTCTTATATGAACTGCTGATATTGTAAACCCCCACATTTGCACAACACAATACAACAATTTATATTAATATCAAAGGTTGATTAGTTGATTAAATGAATAATTTATAAGCATATGTCAGTAGTGTAAACTGTTTCCCTGGTAACATGTGATTGTCCCCTTTTCGTGCACATGGTCATCTAGTTCATCAGCATGTGGGATTAATGGGTGGACTGCCATTAATGAAATAGCTCTAGGGTTTACTCACACTCTCACTGTTGCTTTTTTTTTTTTTTTTACCTTGTGTCAATAATGGTGATTACACCTTATGTGTCTGTAATTATGGGCGATCGAATGAAAGGTGGATGATTAAACACAGCTTTCATCATTATGTGGATTTTGGGCAGGATGGAGCTATATTTGGGTTTGAGGTGTTTGTGTTTTTAGCCAGGCTAAGGGAGAACGAATGATGGGCAGACTTGTGTTGAACAGCGAGCGAGAGATAGTGAAGCGGCCGTCCTACGTGTGTCTGTGTCCTTTGGTTCCATTTTGTCCAAGTTGACATTCCAGAGGAGCAGGGTAATGTTGTTGTTCTTTACGAGGTCTGCTGATTCTCACTAGCTAGTTATGAACAGTTCTGGTCCGCAGAGCAGAAAATCTCATCACTGCTCATATTTACATGGATCCCGTAACATATTGGCATGGTTGCAAGAATCTGTTACAGGAAAAGGGTGGGAAAGACGATGCTTTGAAGAAAATACTTAAAGAAAATCAGTGCAGTGCATTCATGGTGCGTGGGTGCTGGCAATTTGCCAAGATGAGAGCCTGATAACCTATTTGTTTTGCGGGTTTCATTTTAATACCCTAATATTAGTTCATATCACACACACTTAAAGACTACCTATGTAGAGCATGTACATGTTCATAAGAATACAGTGCAGTGTAATAAGATATGATAGGAACTGTGATTCACTGTCAACAGTCTTGGGAATTCTTTTTCAGAGACTGGAACATGAATGATAAAGATCTACATGCTGTACATTTTATTCATCATAACATACATCATCATGACAGATAATACATAATACATATCCAGCCCATGCTTCTACATTATAGAGCATTTCTTCCTCTATTTCATCATTGCAAATGTCAGGCTATGTGGTGTGCTGCCTGAATTATCTTATGAAATCCAGCCATATGGCTTTGATATCAATGGAAAATATGACTGTGGGCCCTCTGTGCAATCCAGTCCATCACCGCCTCACTTCTTACTCTAAAATATGCATGACAGCAGTAAGCTTTTTACAAAGTCTCGCTCATCCTGGCCAACTTTTCCAGCTGAGGATCTCTGACCCCGGCTTGGCCATTGACAGTCGTCTCAGGATCTCTCCAGTCAGCAGAACCTCAGGCTTCTGTGTCAGCAGAGACAAGACAGGAAAAGGCTTTATATGTGGTAATATGTGGCATGGAGATGGAGTCTGGATGGAACTGTATTCCCCCTCTCATTGCTGTTGTTTCCTCCGCTGAGGGATGGTCTGCTCAGTGACTCACCACTCACTCAGCCACGCAACAAACATGGTTGCTTATCTGACTTCAGTCTGGCCACTTTTCTGCTGCATCAGCGGCTGTGAACATTCAGTGTGGGCTTTAGTTGTGTGCATGTGTGTGCGTTGGCGTACGCAGATATGTATACATGTTTTCTCAATGACACATACAGTCATGATGACATATTATAAGCCTGTTGTGTTATATTACGGTGACTGAGCTATCAATAAGTGTTGGGGACAGAATCGATATATAGGCAATCATCAGTGAGCTGAATCCATCACCATTTTGCCTTGCCATTTTATTTTGAAAAATTACACATCCTCAGACCTCTGCAGGGCAGAAAGTAGCCTATAATTTTGACACATTTCCGGACCCTGCTAAGCATGCATCCATCTATCCATTAAGGCATCAATCTATCCATTCATTTGTCCGTCCATCTTGATGCTGCTTGTTCAGATTAAAGTCACTGTACAAGCAAGGCAAGCAGAGCAGCTCAGATGTCCTTTTTCCCAGCAAATTCCTCCAGCTCCTCTCTGGGGATCCCAAGGCACTCTAACGAATACTGGGGATACAGTCCCTCAGTGAGTCCTAGGTCTGCCCTGGGGGTTTCCTAGTACACTTGGACAGCTAAACCATCTCAGCTGGCTCCTTTAATTGCAGGGAAGCAGTGACTTGAGTCCTGCCAGGTTGCTGAACTCTTCTATCCCAGGGAGTGAGCCCGTGTAGCCACCCTGAGAAGCCTCATTTCAGCTGCCTGTATCTGCAATCATTTGTTCAGTCCCTGCCCCAAGCTTATAACCTTAGGCAAGGCTCAGAATGAAGACAGAAAAGAGACACAAGAGAAAATCGGTCAGCTTCAACTGACCTGATTTTAGTTCTTTTTTGGTATTCCTCTTTGGAGCTGGCTCTTTAATCGGCCCACCAACCTGCAAAAGATTGTGGTCTCATCCTTCCTCAACCTTTTCTCAAGCTTTCTGGTATCATGTCACCCAAGATCATGTCCAGTTTTAAATGAGCCTTTATATTGAAGATGCTTGTTAGTCTCAGAGAATTTACTATCTAAGCCATGGAAACAAGACTTTATGCTATAGCAGATGTACTCCGGCTGCGGTTGGACAGCTGTGAAATTTCCAGATGCCTGCATGTGGTCTGTTATACTGTGTATAATTTCTCATGGCTTCAAGGTTGACATTTCATCTCTTGGCTGAACCCCTTAGTTTTGAATCAGTCTCATTGTTTGACGTGGGGTCATGCAGCCTGATATAATGGCTGTGTATTGTATAGATTTTGTGTGGCTCATTCCTCTTCCTGCTAACGACTCAACCACATGACTTGGCCAACGTCCACAGCACAGAATCACTTTCTGTCTTTTGTACTGGTCTGAAGTTGGTTTTGATAGTAGTGGTTTGGACCACTTTCACCAACTTTAGTGGTTAAGGTCAAACTTAGGCCAGGGCAACCTGATCCTAGATCAGATCTGATAGCTTCAATCTCAGTCTCTTAGGGCAGCCATTGTGGTTAGTGCACTAGCTTTCTAGTGAATACTTTTTAAATGTGGCCATTTTGGAGTATCACCACTTGGCACTGGGGTATCAACTCTTAGCCTGGCTCCTTGGGGACTGTGAGAAAGGATGAGTGGAGCCAGCCAGCGGGAGGTGGAGACCCACCCAGGGGGGTACCAACCAGCCCAGATCTAACCCACCGATGGCCTATTAATGGCCCCTTCTGTGGCTGCCTGCCACTGGTGTGAGTCCAACCCCGGGAAGGCCTTGTGTCTGTGCTGAGGCCCCTGCTGCTCTGTCTGGTTTTTGGGCCTGATGAATGGCGTGAGATAAACAACCATAGCTTCCACTTGTTGAGCGTTTCCTGTTTGGTGTCGCCCAAGTCCTCTCGTGCAGCCAGCAAGGGAGCAGTGGCGGGACAAAAGTTCACGACTCCCTGAGAATGAGTCCCAGCTAGCCAGCCGCTCAATCCATACAGACAGCCAGCTAGAGAACATTCCTCCTCACACAGGCATTTTTGGAGGATGATGTGATGTTGCATGGGATGGGTGGAGAAAGACTGCCGTGAAGTTGAAACATTTGAAACTAAACGCTTGTTTTGGTAATGCTGAACATCTGCCAAATTTTGAAGGATGCTGTCATGGCAATGGAATGATTGACATGGTTTGATTTTAAATTTTTACGGACATACTCAGCAGGTATTTAGTATCCTATAAAGGTGCAATTGAATTGCTGGTGGGGATGCATTACATCAAATATTTGAAACCATTGTCATGTTAAAATGTGTTTGATATAAAATGAAGAGTTTACAGTGCAGCTTGGCCTCCCAGTTAAAAGTGCTCTCTCACTGTCAGAGGGGATGATAAAGCTCACTAGGAGGAAGGAAATTTGAAGTCTTTTTGGCATGGGCAATGGAAAAAAACATAAAACATTTGCCTGAAAAGTTGGTTTTATGAATACTTTTATTAAGCCCCTCGTCCCAAGGATATTACTGCATTTTCACTACAGCTGGAAGTGCTGGACTGAGAAAGGCGGCTGCCTCAGCCACAGGTTTCCCTACTGGTTTTGTTAGTGCAGTAACTCCCAGTCTCTAGTTGAGTGCTGTACAGCTGCCTCTGTAATTAGGCAGACAAAGGCCTTTTTGAGATAGAAACACTCCACAGGCTAAGTTGGACAACATGAAACAGCAGAATATGATGAAAACAGAAGGCTTTGGATTGTTCTAAACCTTTGAGTAATATCAAGTACATGATGCAATGCAAAGTTTAGTTTAGAAAACAGGATAGTGTCAACATTCCTTTATCAAGATAAGTTAGAATGATTTGCAGCAGTAGTTAGGGGTGATTCAGGTTTCACATTTTTTATACTTATGCAATATGTGTGCCCTAGGGTGCCATATAGAAAAGCTTTGTGCTTCCAAGATTTGATCAAATGATTTACCATCAACATGTCAGTATATGATACCAATTTCATCAGCTCTCTCTTCAACCCTTCGATTATGCAGAGGATTTACATGATAGATCCATAAAAAAGCTGAGCTTTGTCATAGACCTGGTCTGGGGGAAAAAAAGTAATGCAAGAAAAGAATTGCATGAAAGAAGAGCTCAAATGGAAAATGGAGAAAGCGCAGTTCCCATCGACCAAAGCTAACTGAAACACACAGGAAATAAATCACCACTGTCTCGTTCCCTCCCTACCTCCCTCCCTTGGACAGCATAAGTCCACATCTGTATGTTCCTATGGAGCTGGCAGCCATATTTCACCCCAGAGGACATCTCAGCAGCACAGGGACCTATGTGTGATATACATGGGGCCAGACATTTCCTGGAAAGCACATTCAGCTCCTTCACAGGAAAAAAAAAGCAGGTCACCCTCGAGTCAAAATAGTCAGAGTTGGTATTGGTTTGGAACAGGCACTGTTATAGTCTTTGGCTTATGGTCATTTTCCAACTTATATGGTTTTCAGTGTTTGTTTGCAGACATACTGCTGTATTTGCAATGCCATGGATTTGGCTAAATGAGTATTACAACTGGAATTGTTGAAAAACTAAAAGCTTTCCATGCACATCTCAAAAGCCTACTTGCACAAGGAATCTATCAATTTACCCAGTCTTGGAGTAATTTGTGGAAAGGGAGAGAGAGAGAGAGAAAGAGAAAAAAAATCTCTGAAGTTAAGTGAGCTAAGTAATTTCTACCATCTGCAGTCCACATTTCTGAAGCCTCATTCTCCTTTAAATGTGGAGTGGCAAGGCAGAACACAAGGCCCAGCCACAAGAGTTGGAGAATGACAGAGTGGAGAAGAGTGGTCCTCTCCAGGGACAAGGGGTAGAGCGGGCTGGGACAGCCCTGTTGGCAGGCTTTGCATTAGGGCAAGGCGTGGGTTGTGGCCACCGGCCCGCTGATGTCCCGCTGTTCAGTCAATGCCAAAGCCATCCATGGAATGCCACTTCTGCCACCAAGTGTGGCTTTGCTTTGTATTTGTTGCATCTCTAGGCTGTCCAAATGCCCTTCACCATCCTTTGCCTCTGGCCAGTGGTTGGAGATAATCTCACATCACTCCAATCTCTGTTATTGCTAGCTTAATCAGTTTTGATCATGATTACACTGAAGTGATTGGCAGCAGTAAGGAGGAACCATCAGCAGCCCTCTGTAGTGATTTAGGAGTAATTCCTGAGTGATTTCACTGTCTTTCATTCATGAATTTATAACCATGGCATAACGTGCTCCTGTGAAAGAGGATGTCTCATTTCCTTTATTAATTTACTCATTAACAGCCTGCCTTTCTCCCTAAACAGGAGTTCCACCTTGACAGCACTCACTGACCACCTCAGCACACTTAAAGGACTTGAAGCATGACAAATGCTGAATGGGGGGCTCTTTAAACTTGGCCCTGTGACAAGGACCTAGTCTTCTTCAATATATTAACCCTTGGTTATTTAACATATAGTTACATAAAAATATAAAAAACACACTTTTCAGTGTAAACAAGACTAGAATTGACAGATAATATAAGCACAAATCACAGGAGATCTGTTTACGTGCTATAAGTTGTTTTCAGTCATTATGCGAATAACAACATACTATAAAGACCATATGGAGCCCAGAGCAGCTTTCGTCAAATGTCAGCCACACACTCATATCTGTGGGGCACTATCGATCCCTGTGTTAGGAGCAGGTCACAAAATGCCTCATTCGGTGCTGTTTTGTCAGTACTGTTTGCTTTTCCTGTCTTTTGGCTTGGTGAGTGATCTGTCACACTGATAGCAAGGTGCCAGAGGAAGTGCAAGAACATGTTGCTGTGAGTGGAGAAGAAATCCAGCACTAATTGTAGAGGGGAAAGGTTTTGTGACATGCTTGTACAGTGCATAAAAGCAACATTTAACTTAATGTAAAGCACCACAGTCCAAATGAAAAGAGAAATAGCTGTATCATAACTCCACTATGAATGTGTTTAGCCTTTTTCAAACACAAGGGAAGCAGCCAGGCAGGCAACTCGACTCTTTTTGTCACCATGTCTTTTTTTTTTTTCAGCCATACATGCTGTTAAGTTAGTTCCCCTCAGAGCCTCTCCCTGTTTCCACATTCCCTTTGCTCCTGCTCTCCAATCTGCTGCGGTCGGCGAAGCAGCACAGCCTGTTCAGTCTGTGTGCCTGCCTTCAAATGGCTTTTCTGTCCACTGCACTTGCTATTATTCCTGTCTGTGTGTTTAAATGGTCAGAAAAATTGCCTTTTGGTGACTTTGAGTTGAAGAAGGCCACAGCTTGCCAGAGTAGTGGAATTTAGTCTTTAACGATAGCATTACAACTTTAATTTCAGTTTAGTTTAGTTTAGTTTAGTTTAGTTTAGTTTAGTTTAGTTTAGTTTAGTTTAGTTTAGTGTGGCACAAAAAATTAAGGGTCCTGATGAAGACATGCATTTTGCAGACAAGGCAAGCAAATCTGAAATGGGCATAAGACCTCACCTCATCTTCCCTTCAACCTACATTATGTGGTAATGTGTTTGTATGAAACAGCTGTTTTAGCACCAGAACTACTGAACCAATGAACAACTGTCACTGATCATGAAGAAAAAAAATCCACCAACTGACCTCTGCCCACCTTTTTGAAATTCATGCAACATGCAATCTTTAATGTTTATATTGAGCAACAGCAGCACACTGCTGCGCCAAACCATTAACCTCGCCCCTTATGACCTCGTGCTCTACCAGAACACAGAAAACGCAGTCACCATCAGTCTCCTCCTGGCATAAATCCCCCTGCTTTCACCTGTTTATTTGCCCCGTGTGGAGGTGTATCTGGCAGCCGTCCCCAGGTACTCCCGGCCAGCGAGGGGAGATGGAGTGTGTGCTGTAGTATATCTTTGAGGCGGAGGCTCTGGCGGAGGATCGCAGCGGGGCTATAACTCATCAGCAGTGTGCGGGGGCTTGGCCAAGCATGTCTTAGATCACACTGCTCTCTTCCTGAGAGGCCTTAGATCCTGTGACTCAGCCTTCCTCTTCTCCTCCTGCCTGTTCTGGACACAGTTATGCATGCAACACTCGCTCATACACACGCATACACACAGGCATGCAACTGAATACGGTACATCGAAGACAGAGAGGACCGTTCTGTCATGTGTGGAAAGAATGGAGCCATTAGGCTGAAAGCCTCCTGGCTCTCAGTCGGGACACAATGGCTAGTAACCAAACAGTGACCTCATCATCATTATCTCCACCATACTGAAGGCCACACTTAACTACCTTGGGCCAGATGACCGTAGTCTGTGTTCAAATAATAAAAAGCCTGGTGAAATAATTTGCTTTGGAGTGATTCTACGAAAAGCCAGGCGAAGAATTTGGGTCAGTATTTTGCTGAAAACTATCAATTGTTGTGGTTGATGTAAATTGGCTGAAACGGAAGAGCTTTAGCTCTTTCTAGTTTCAACCTATTGGTTGAAACTGTATGGACAGGTGTAAAGTCTTCTACGACAAGCACAGTCTGTGGTCTGGATTTGGGCCTAGAGCCATAAGCTCAGTGGTTAGCGCAGTGCTTCCACCTCGTCTGCACCAGGCATCTTAATATTCACACACATGTATTTTAAAGTAGGCACCTGTGTGCATGCACGCACATACACATATAGTAACCATCCATGCATGCTCAGACACACATATTCATGCACATAAAATAGAGAAACACAGCTCTCGGCATAAGGACGGAGCCACACCAGCAGTGAATTACTTGCATATGAACTCTTGGCACTTTTTCAAGCCTCTGCTTTTCTCATCTCCCTCAAGTTGGCTAAATGCGTCGGCCAGGCTGCAGTGTTCACACTTCTCCTGAAAAAAATGACAAGGGGGAGAAGTGGAGTAGCGCCCTGAGATGTTGGTCAAACAATAAGTCACCCTGTCATTATACTGACCCTTGTCCACACAAAGCGGAGCAATGTGCAAGTTTGGCATTCCAAATACTGTCAGAGGGCTGGATGAATGGGGGGAAAGTTACACCCGAGTGGCGGTGAGGCTTTTCTGCTTGTATGGTGTGTGCTGCTGTTTTGAAAATGCTTTGCTACAGGGTCATGCATGTTGAAATAGGTTTTAGCACGCCGCCAGATGTATTTTAAGTGATGCCTTACTCCACTTTTGGCTGAGACGCCGAGCCTTGACGTGCACCAGTTATCATTCCGACTGAATTTACTTCCTCTTCCATTGTTTTGAACAATATGCTGTTGTGTTCCGAGATGATAAAACCTCATAAAGAACAAACTTATGAATGAAGCGTGAAGCATAGTCTGCCGCATGGAAGGAAATGTGTTAGTCAGCCTCATCTGAGTGAGAAAGTCACAGCCTCTCTCACCGCTCTCCCACCACATGAGTTTCCTTTCCACCAGTGGCACTCTGCATGGGGTTGGTTCAGTTTGATACCCATAGTGGAGTTTTTGTCTCCCTTTTGCAGTGGAAAAGAAGGTGACTTGGCTTTGAAAACAAGTGTGTGTGCATGTGTTGCAAAGAGTCATAAGATAAGGTTTGGAAGTGTTCAAGACGCTTGCTTGAATAATATAAGCCAAATCGGGGCTTAGTGCTTTGTTAGTTGGTTCTGCTGAATCTCCTCTCTCTCTCTCTCTGCCCTCCAGCTGTAGTGTTTTTCTTGGCTTGTGCCTGCAAACAGAGGAGCAAATAGTTTTATGTAATGCAACGAAATGAAGCATGCCCCTCTGCCTTTCTTTCCACCCACTGGCTGCAGAGTGGAAGGGAAGGCACATGCTATGCAGCCACATCGCAGGCCAAGGACAATGGCTCAACATTGTGACAGCAGAACCATGTAGGATGAACTTCTAAACAGACAGCAGGGCAGATGCTGTCACCTCTGTACTCTCACTACTCTCTGGCCTGAAGGGGTTTGAAAAATGAAACTTTGCATGGTGCATTTGGTGCATTTGGACCAGGGTTTCTTAAAGTTTTCCCTTAAAACACCACACACCACAGCCATTATGTTAATATGTGATGAAGTCAACATAACATCCAGCATAGACTTTCCTATTGAATACAGCATAAATAACAAAATATGGGCAACTTCTGCATAGCACTGCGCTGACTTCCCTGTGTGTCACGAGATTACAGGATGTGCTCTGACTTAGAGAATTTCAGGGCCACATATAACTTCATTTCCCATCACTCACTTGATACACTTGATGCATCCATCTCTTCTTCTCCCTGATGTGCAAAGTAAATCAATAAGATGAGCATTTTTTTTTTAGCATCATAACGGTGACAGGTAAAAACACAATGTCAGCAATCTTTCCCTTCACCTTAACTTACCTAATGGTGGAAATTCGGACAAAAGATGAAATTTTGGGTGATGATGGTGATGTTGATTGTTTTTATTATTGTGTCCTACAGGCGACTTGGGCGTACAAGGCACAAAATCATAATACTAAACAAATGTTAGAAATGTATATAAATAGCCAATTTTGCTTTCTTTTCCAAGCTTTTCAGACAAAATTAGCAAACTGAAAGACATCAGAATTTCAAAAAAAGTTTTTTATATGCCTCAGGATATGTGTCAAATGACAACATCCAGAAGGGATACCAAAGCTGTAATTTAGCATCCTGTGATACACAAATGTTACTTGTCTGTATCCACAGCATTGTTATGAACAGATGATGGAAAAATCTTTTATTTGTATACGATGCATGCAATGTCAAAATTTAAGAAGACAGTATATTATGCAGTATATTATGTCATTCAGTTATATGGAGATCCATCACACATTGTAATAATTTGGGATTCCTGTCTGTCGTTTAGTAGAAGCTGTGTTGATGTCAGTCTCATTTTCCTGCCTCTGACGTTGGATCTTGTAGTCACGTGTTGCACTGAAATGCTTTTGGTTTGAAATACCGACAGATAAGACACTGTTACCAAACTATTTTTGTAGCTCTTGTCTTGTCTTTTTTTTTTTTTTTTTTTTTTAACACAA
>OMLB01043625.1:0-10468 GCA_900302555.1 Myripristis jacobus | reverse complement strand
GGATAGATAGAGAGAGTTAGGGAGAATTAGCATGCTTTCATGCATTCTGTGGTTCAGTGGAGCTACACGGAGCTTGTTGATGCCTCTAAGTGCTATGCAGTATTAACCAGACAATCTCTAAGGAGGTCCAACACAGTTTGTGTGTGTGTGTGTGTGCGCTATGTTGACTGACCGCTAACTGTGTACAGTTAAGTACCAAGGCCTAGATAACCTCTTTGGAGAGCAGATAGAGAGAAAGCAGGGAGGGCGGCCAAAGAAGAAAGAGATGGGGAGAGGTAGACAGAAGAGAAAGGGAAGTGTAAATATTCTGTAGAGAGCCAAACATTGTCAGGAGGATTAACTGTTAAAATGCCTGATATGTCTGAACTCAGAAAGAGAAAGATACCGAGGGAAAGACAGAAAGAGAGAGAAAGAGGGACGCAAAGAGGAGACAGCGTAAACAGGCAGAGAAAGGCCCATGTGTAACCTGTCTCCCTCACTAACACATGCTGGCTGAGAGAGAAAGACAGACACACACACACACACACACACACACACACAAAAAATGGTCAAGTCACCTTTTGTTTGTTACTTGAGGACAGCAGTGTCATCTCTCCTGCAGAGCACTCAGCTATAATCAGCTGTCACAGCAGCCAACAATACAGTACATCACTTTGACCAACCTGCACATCTGACCTATGTATCTAGCTTTTTCCTGTTCACCTTTTCTCACTTTCCTGCACTCTCGGAATATCTAAACTCCGTTTCCCCATTTCACCTCACCTCCATCCTGCCATCTCCATCACTCTGGGCCTCTCCATCATCTGTCCTCGGCCTTCTAACATTTGTCACTCCCTCATTCCCTCCCTCTCAGCTCCCTCCTATCGTACACAAATCGCTCCTGCCTGCTCTCGTCCTTTTCTCCTAGCCTCATTCATTCCGCCTTCTCTCCATCACTCTACCCTCAATAACTCCATCCATCTTCTCGTTGACTGAACCAAGATTAGTCTCCATCCCTCTGTGTCTTTGACGATAATCGTTCTTTCTCCAGAGTACCTTACGGTCTCAGAAAGCTAATTTTCAAGTGCTTTTTATTGATATCTGCAGAGTATTTAAGATGAGTTTAACAACCACAATAAAGAACATAAAAGTTGGAAATCTTGAACACACCAAAAATACTAATTTAACGGCTGGTATCTCATAGCAGACTTATTTCAGAGTGCAGGTGTGATCCCACTGCTCTGATACCCACTGGGGATAGATTGAAGTTTTTTGTTTTTTTTTCCCCTGGCAAATGATGTAGCGGTCCTTGTGTTTGTTTCCTTCAACTGGCTTCAACCAAGCAGCAAACCTGCTATCCAAAAAATTTGCGCTTCCCCATAGTGGCGGAAAGCTTTGGCTTTTATCTTGCTTGGGTTTGCTGACTAGCTATAGAGCCAACAAACAACTGTGTTTTCGGCAACTCGGTCTCATAAAGCTGCAGTGCTCCATCAAGTCCTATCTACGTCTCCTCAAACTCTGGCAGAAAAGGAAAGCAGCATGTTTGTAGTTCCATCCCGAGTGCTTTACCACCCTGAATGTCATCAAAAGTTGAAAAAAAAACCCAAAAAACTAGACAACAATTTGTATCAAAATGGAACTTTACTGAAAAGAATATATGGTAAAAAAGATCTCCACTGACTGCATTTAAGAAAAGGTGATATATATTATGAGCTTAAATTGAACCAATTATCTTGAGATTCTTAAGACTTTTTGAGGGCCTACAAATATTATGTTATGCCTTTTTTTTTTTTTTGATGCTGTTAAGGTCCATTGCCTCTTGCAGTATTGAAGCCCTCGGTGCCTTTACTGAGGCTAGGAACAAAGACTGACTGTGAGAAGAAAAAACTTGAGAGCAAAATTCAACGTGAAACTTTGAAAGCAAAAACTCTCTAGGTTCTTCAAAAACTTTCCAGAACAGACCTAAACCATTCCTGGAGAGAACTTTAGAAGTATCTCGTGTACCACTCCATTCACCCAAACAGACAGGAGTGGCTGCTGATGCCGAGTGCATGCACAACAAGTCCTGAAAGACTCTCCCTACTTCATGCATAACTACAGGATACCACTTCTAGGGGACAACAACACATTGAAGTACAAGAGCTATGATAAAAAAAAATAAAAAAAAAAGACACAAAAAATGTGCCTCATATTAGTTTTAGATATTCATGTTACATTGAAGACAGCCATGCCTGACGTATCTTGTTGAAAATGGTGTAATTCACACATATACATACATACATACGTACGTACGTACGTACGTACGTATGTATGTATATATACATATATACATACATACGTACGTACGTAGGTCAGATATATGTGTGTATAGATGTATGTATGTATGTATGTATATATACATACATACATACACACATACATACACATATACATGGCTTTGCATGACAGGCCATCAAGACCTTTTTTCAAAAGTTCCTTTTCTAGTAAAGGCCACAGGGCTAGTTCCTGTGATGACTAAAGGCTTATATTGTGCCTATAGTAGTGTTCCACATTCATGCTCCGACAGCAGATGAGGAGTGAGACTGACGTGAATATCTCTCATAAATTCTTGCTTTTAGATCGAGGTCAGACATTGCTGAGAAATGGTGTCATTAGTGATTTTGTGTGGTTTAACTTACCTCACAGTCTTTGGTCAAATTGGAAGAAAATTTTGGATTGGGTGGGGCTGGAGGGGGTGAGGCCACACTCTAATTTTCAGGCCCAGTCAAAGTCTTAATTAACAGCCAGCTCAAATATACTGAAGAGACACTCCCCAGTACGCCTTCACCTGTTGTTATAACCCTACACACATGATACAGGTCAAGAGCCTACTTGCTCAGATCAATACTTAAAGAAGTAACTCCATCCACTAAACGATCCAGTACTTACTTTTTGTCTTCCTCTCTTTCTGTCTCTTCCTTTCACTCAGTCCCCAACACCCCCACCACCACCACCACCCCACCATGCCAGTCTCAGATCCACCCTGCAGTTAATCTGCTGGGTAGAGTGATGAGCGCTTGGGGAATGGACGAGAGGGAGATGAAGGGAGAGATGAAGGAAGAGGGGGGATGGGGGGTGAGGGATGGTCATGCATTATTGAGAAGACAGAGTGGAGTTTTTAGGGATAAATGTGAAAGCGTGGTAAGGGACAACCTTTTCCCTTCTGCCTCTCCTGTCTTATACCTCCCTCCATTCCTCGCCCTCCTTTCAAGCCCTCCTTTTCCCCATGAGGATGGCCACATTTCTTATTCAGTGGGGAGGTTAAAAATTCAAAGCTGGGAAGGAGGGGGTAGTGAAGAGAAGGAAAGAGAGTACCTGAAAATGGACAAAATGAAGGAATGTCTTTAGGGAGTTTTCTCGAGTGCTAATCTAGAGAACTCCTCGCTTTGATTAGGAGTGTGCGGAGGAGGGGGGAGGAAGGGAGGGGGAGCAAAAGGCTGGGGGGAGGGAGAGGAGAAGATGGGATAGAGGCAGAGAGAGAGAGAGAGAGAGAGAGAGAGAGAGAGAGAGAGAGAGAAGGCGTACATTTCCATGTGGTGTAGTGTTGAGTAGCACACAGCGTGGTGAAAAATTAAGGTGCCTGCAGGGCGAAGCATAACCCGCGTCTCACAGAACACGACACATGCAGATACTAAGTAATGGAGCGGGGGCTACAGCGCACACACACACGGACACACGCACTTACACACACATACACATACACAAAGAGGCGGCTTTGAGTAGGACATGTGCACACACAACAAGGGTAATTGACCAAGTAGCCTATACACACGCATAGCTATGCAGTGTGATCACATAACCAAACCTGTACATACAAAAATCAACGCATGCATTAAAGTATGCAAAGCCTAAATCTATGTGTACACACACACACACACACACACACAGAGTTACTGATATGTGGAAGATTAAGGTCAGAAAGTAGAGCATGGCCTGGTCCACCAAGCCTTGTAAATATCACTGGTGTCTGGTGTAAATGCCACTGGGCCAGCCATATTGCACAAAGCCACCACAGTTGGAGGCCAGGGGCCATGTTACACCAGAAGTCAGGGTAACTGGGCACCTTGCAATACAAACACTTGTACACAGACATGCGCATGTGTTGCGTACGCGCCAATAATAAATAAATAAATAAAAAAGATAATGTGTTGCCCTTAGAAGGTTGGGAGTTTGTAACAAGTCTGAACATTGCCTATAAAGGTGTAATTGATAGCTTTAATATGTGGAGCTGTGTGAGAACCCTGGAGAGAAGGTCTGAGCCATCAGAATAACGGAGATGAGTCTAATAGCAGTCTAATAACTCACGAGCTAGCTAGCGCCATTTCAGCAGTGGCTTAAGGCTACTGCTGAACAATTCCACTGAGAAAGGAGATTTGGACTTTAAAGGAATATTCTAAAAGCCTCCATTTCTGCAATCTATCTTGCCTTTTCTCAAGTTACAGTTTCTCATTTTGCCGGTTCTATCTCGTCTTCATTGTATTTTTTCATGAGAACCTCTTTATCAGGTTGAGATAAGAGAAAAGAGAGGAGAAGAGGAAAGTAGGAGAAGAGGAAATAAAGCAGGGAGGGACATGAGAGCTAATGTTGCTATCTTGTCATCTACATCTTTGAAGCTGTTCCTCTGTTCCGCTCCATTTTTTTTTTCTTGGTTATATATTATCGGTGACATCAAAGTGGGCTAAAGCTCCTGTGTGTGTCTACATGTCTACGTGAGCATGTGTGTGTGCCACAGCCCTCCGGGAGAGGTAGCTAATAATGCGAAATATAAACAGAGACGGAGCTGGTGGTGTGCAGCAGGGCAGGCAGGCCCAATCAATCTGCACTTCTAGTTGCAGTGCTCTCTCTCTTTTTGCTTCTCCTGTCTTCCTCTCCCTCTTTCTTTCATGATTAACATGCCTTCTAAACATAGATATGCCCTCAGTATCACTGCCACCCCTCCACCCCCGGCATCAAAATAAAAGCACCTCTACCTTCACGAACACTGACACTTTAAAGCACAGACACACATGTATGTACACACATACACCCAAGCAATATATGCGCACACGAGAAGAACAGAGGGGGAGGAAAAAGAATATGCTGCTGTGACTGAGAGGAGCAATAGAGGAGAGAGGAGTGGGTGGAACAAGTGTAGGTGTGCATACATATATCCCTTCATCCTTCAATCTCTGTTCTTTTTTCTTATTTTTGATTTCTTCTTGGCCTAGGTGAAAAGCGACAGAATCAAGAATGCAGGGAATACTTAGCATCTATAACAAGCTTTCAAGCTTATCAGCCAATCCTTCAATTAAACACACACACAAATTACACACACATGCACACATGCACGCAAGCACACACAGCTGCTCTTCTCCCCTGTTCGGCTGTCATTTCACTGGGAACATTTAAATGGTAATGGTGCTGGGAGGCGAGATTGGAACGCTCGGTGGCTGGCTGGCCGACCGGCTAGCTGGTTGGGAGCGGAGCCGAGTGGAGCGGAGAAGGCCCATTCCGTTTAAAAATGGGATAATCTCCGGGAAAGAGAAAAGGCGGCAAGGAGATTAGGCACACACGGCGGTAATGCTCCGGCAAGAGTACACTTGGTTCATTTGCATGTAAAACAGAGAGGAGAGAGATGTAACAAGGGAGGAAAGGAGGGAGGGATGGAATGAAGAGAGACAGTGTGGGACAAAAGTGTGCGTGTGTGTGTATGTGTGTGTGTGTGTGTGTGTCAATGTGTGTTTTTGTGAGCGGGCATGTATGCATCTGTGCGTGCATGTGAGAGAGCTGTTACGCTTGGTACTGAGAGCCAATGTGAGCACGCACAGATGTGTTTGAACCTGATAAGGCCTGATGAATGAGCGGCATTTTGCGGCTGTTCCTCAACCATAAAGAGATGCTGAATGAGGGAGCACTCGCTATTGCCACGCTGAGAATACACACCAAGGCTTAGGCAGTGAGCAAAGCCAATCTAATGCACCGCTAATGTACAGGTCTTAAGAGGTATAGTTTGGGGCTAAACTTAAGCATTGGCACACATAAACACTTAAATGGGCACACAGATGCCTGTAAACACATTTAGACACACACAACCCTGGAGTCACAAAACCTATACTACCTATAAACATCTTTCATTTTCAGATGCTATACCTGTAGATTTAAAAGAAATAGCTCAGGCAAATATACCTTTTCTAAAATATGTTTCACAAACATAGGGATGTCTGTGCTTGCCTACATGCACACACTACCCTTACCCTACACACACACACACACACACACAGACAAACACACCGGAATCCAATTGTGTGGTCATCTGTTCCAAGCAGAAAGGTCGAGAGAGAAAATAAAGATTTGAGATATTAGCGCAGAAATGGGTGCACAGTGGAATGGAAAGAATAAGACAGAAGAGGAGGAAAGGGGAGTGTGATTTTATTTTCTTTTTCCCCAGCTCTTTCTCCAGCATTAGTGACCCTTGCATTAACCTGCCTCCCTTTTTGCAGCCCCAGCCTGAACACTGCATGATTTATTAACAAGACCTGCTGCAGTGGACAACAGAGGCACAAACACACACACTCACACCCTCACACAAACTTATAACAAACTGCATACAAGATTTTCAAAGCCAGTAGATTCATACACATACACATACTTACACAACTTAATAAAGTGTGCCCATTTCTCATTTAGTAATCTACGTGTTTCATTAGTACATGCTTTAACAGTCTCAGGGGACTGCAGTTCTAACCAAAGCATGCCATATGAAGTGTTATCTTAAATTTTCCTCAATGAAATAGCACATGAACACACACACACACACACACACACACACACAAATGTTTCTTGGCCACAACCCAATGGAGAACCACTGTTGCTGGGAGTGGGTGGTGGTGATGGTGGGGTAAGAGGGTGGGAAGGAGAAGGAGGAAAAGAGGGAGGGGAGCTGGAAACAAGGGATTTGGTCACTGTGGTGAAAAGCAGGGTCTTCCCCTCTCTCACCAATAGTAACTTTCAACAAAAACTTCAAAGTCATTTATCAACTCTGTCAAACGTGGAGCAGCCACCATGTGGCCCTCAAGCATAGAGGAGGAAGCAGCACCAAAGTGCATCTTTTTTTCCCTCCATAATATATTGTCTGTGAATTGCACCTCAGGACCATCCAAGGGGCAAATCTACGGAGACGATGCTTCACAAAAGCTCAGGGCTGAAATTTTCACATCTGTCATATAATCGTTCTGCTGGCTTACAGAACAGTGCCAAGAGGCTTAGCTGACTAGAAGCTGTTTCAGTATCAGGAAACTTCTTTGACTGATAATGACCTTGAGCCAGTGTGTTATTATGAGGAAAATATCACCATGTGCTGCAATCCCTGCTTAGCGTAATGTAAGACGCAATGATACAAGCCACACCACAGCAGCACAATTTCTCATGCCTCTCGGTTTTCTATTGCTTACATATGACAACTCTCATTGCTTTTACTGATGGGTCTGCAGCTCTAGACATATACACAAGCAGGCAGGCATGTACACACACATGCATACAGATGCACACACAGGAAAACCACTTGATGGCTCATTAGGGTGAAAAATGGATGAAATAGGCCTGAGAGGAAATTCACATGGCAACACAAATGCACACAACACACGTATGCACACCCACACCTACCTACAGAGAAGGAAATTGATTTCTTCAGAACACAGAAGGATCAAAAGGCATAATATAATTGGTCTGTAAATGTGGGTGAGATCACCCACCCACGCTCTTGTGTGGATAAACAAGCAAATACACTTGCACGGAGAAACACACACTCTCTCGGCAATAAACTTGTCTGTTCTGCATAGGTAAAACTCTGATGGTGGGAAGATGATGGGATGTGTGTGTGTGTGTTTACATAGCAATACACAGTGGATGGCATCAGTAAAAAGTTTGTCTTTTTGGGGTTGGGCAGTGATTGGGGGGTGGGGTGGGGGGACTCCACCAAAAGAGAAACCAGGTCGCCACATTACAGCACAACAAAGGAAGAAAGGAGAGGGACAGAAATGAACGAAGGTGAAGGCAGGGCAGTTGGGATATGAAAATGATCCTCCTATTATGAGAATTAATAATCATATATGCTCCTGGCCCTTTTCTCTCTCAAACCAAATTAATCACCATCGCTCCCTTTAGCCCTACCCTTTCCCTCTGCTCACTCGTTCTCTCTCTCCCTCATTCCTCCATCTCTCACACTCCCCTCTCTCATTCTCTTGCTAATTGGGCTATCTGAGGTGCAGACATCAAAAGGCACCTGCTATCAAACACGAAGCCTAAAAAGCAAGGAAAAGACAGTTCAGGACGAGAAAATTATTGGGGGGAAAAAAAGCAAAAATCACAAAGATAGAGCAAGATGATGAAGCATAGAGCAAGACAATTATTACAAGAGTAAGAAATGGACACAAGCATTTCAGTGAGAGGAATTAAGAAGCAGTGGCTAAAGGGAGAATGTAAGGATAAGCTTGCTGCCTGAAAATTCTTATGCTTTACAAAAACAAAAACATGACCATCTAAACATCAAGGCTGTTTACAACATCAGTCACATCAGGGTAGAAAATAAATAAATAAATGAATGAATAAATAAAACTGTGACAGATTCTGTGTTGAAGGACTGTGGTAACAAGAAGTCAGAATAGGTGGTATTGAAGATATATGAAAACGATGGCAGTTAAAGGCTAATTGCAGTGACACAGTTGTGAGAAAGACAGATGAAAAGAAGTTGTCAGTACAATGGAAGCGTTTCTCCTGGCCAAGAAGAAAAGATGCATTCTTATTAGCAACTACTGTAAAGAATTTCGCTATTTATATGCTACATTAGATGAATGTTACTGAATGCTTTGTATAGACCATTTATATAGTCTGGCGCACATCATGATCTTTGTAACAGCTTGTTGTTTGAACCAGGCGAAAACTGCACCCAGTCAAACACTCAGTTCAAATGAACAAACTTAGCAGTTTCATAGGACACTCAAATATATCTTACATGTTATTGTGATAATGAACTAAACCTACTTTGTGAAGTGTCTCACAATAGACATCCATTACTAAACCTTTAAACAGTGCTGAATGAATAAGACACAACTAAAAATGTGCCTTGAAGCTTAAAATGTCTTACTGAGAGGCACAGGGTTCATCAGTGATGCACAGCTTGCATGTAACTAGATTGGACTGTGCAGGGATGATCAGCAGGTTGCCTCGCAAGATTGTCTGAAATAATTTGCCCAAACAAACACCTCAGAGAGGCGCTGCTTTTCTAAAATCTTAAAGTCTGCATCTTTAATGGGCCAGCCGTAACTCAATTTCCTGACTGACAATAATTTGCATATTTGTGATTGGTGATAGTGAAAAAAAATTTCCCCAGTTTGATTATTATTCATAGTGTCCCCTACTCCAAAATCTCTCCATAATGACAATCCAGCTCTGTATTTCCATCCTGGTGAACAGGATACACAACAGCACAGCACTGCCGTCCCACTGGCCTTGGTTGCCATGGTAGTCAGCTAGGCAAGTTAAAATCAGAGGCAAAAAGATGACTTGCCAGTCAGATAGGAGGCTAAATGGATAGGAGCTCAAGTAAAATGGAGCCTTTTCCACTGATGGTTTGGAAATGCCATACCTGCCTGGTCTCAGAACAACTGTTGATGAAAATTTTCAGCCAAGTATGCTTGAAGCTGCAGCACAATTTTTCCAGACAGTCTGCAGAGCATAAGTGGAACTGTGTGTTAAATGAACAGAGATGCAGAGTGAGACCAGATGGAAAATCACTAAGTTTTGAAATGCAACTACAACAACACTGCATAATTTGTGAAACAGTCTGTGATAATTACTGTAAATGCTAATGGAATTACTGTAAAGACACAGAGTACAAAATAATGAAGATCTGTGCAAGAAAAGAGACCTTTTCTCGCTATGCCTAACTGGTTTAAGTTTTAAAACATCTTCTCTTGTTCTTACAGCACAATGTCTCACCAGCATGATTACAAAAATTGAATATCACCTAAATGAATACAAAAAGTAAAGCCTTCCATTATCATTTATACAATTCTCTCCAGAGTTGCGGGGATCATTAGTTAGGAAAAACCCTGAATTTTGATGAGTTAAAAATGGAGAGAGATGAGAGCATGTGGGAGTAGACTGCCTAAACTAAACTGCTGCAACCTGACCCCCATCATTAATGAGAAAAAGAATAAATATTGATAGTTAGGAATAGATGGAGATGAAAAAATAGAGCTAATGACAGATTGTGTGTATGTGTGTGTGTGAGTGTCGGGTGGTGTCCACGGCAGCCATGTGCAGCCAGAGGGTGTGACTCCTTCCATCAGAGCTCTGGTCGTCCACTCAGCCTCTGAGGTCAACACCTCTGACCCTGCCTTGGGCACACTACCCAATGTGAGTGTGTGTGTGTGTGTGTGTGTGTGTGTGTGTGTGTGTGTGTGTCTGTGTG
>OMLB01043619.1:0-13812 GCA_900302555.1 Myripristis jacobus | reverse complement strand
CAACCGAGATATGCAGCAAAGTATTTGTGAAGCCACAACACGCACAACCTTGAGGCGGATGGGCTATACCAGCAGAAGACCCCACCGGGTACCACTCATCCCCACTAAAAACAGGAAAATGAGGCTACAATTTGCATGAGCTCACCAAAATTGTACCATTGAAGACTGGAAAAATGTTGCCTGGTCTGATGAGTCTCCATTTCTGTTGAGACATTCAGATGGTAGAGTCAGAATTTGGAGTAAACAGAATGAGAACATGGATCCATCATGCCTTGTTACCACTGTGCAGGCTGGTGGTGGTGGTGTAATGGTGTGGGGGATGTTTTCTTGGCACACTTTGGGCCCCTTAGTACCAATTTGGCATCATTTAAATGCCACAGCCTACCTGGGCATTGTTTCTGACCATGTCCATCCCTTTATGACCACCATGTACCCATCCTCTGTTGGCTACTTGCAGCAGGATAATGCACCATGTCACAAAGCTCAGTTTATTTCAAATTGGTTTCTTGAACATGACAATGAGTTCACTGTACTAAAATGACCCCCACAGTCACCAGAGCTCAACCCAATAGAACATCTTTGGGGTGTGGTGGAACGGGAGCTTCGTGCCCTGGATGTGCATCCCACAAATCTCCATCAACTGCAAGATGCTATCCTATCAATGTGGGCCAACATTTCTAAAGAATGCTTCCAGCACCTTGTTCAATCAACGCCATGAAGAATTAAGGCAGTTCTGAAGGCAAAAGGGGATCAAACACGGTATTAGTATGGTGTTCCTAATAATCCTTTAGGTGAGTGTATATTGAAAAAAATGACATGAACATGTCAGCTGGTTAACCAGTCACTATTTTTTAAAGATACAACAATCATACAAATTTAGAACAGCCAGTGACATATTCCATGTGCACCGCAGTGCTAGGTTTTTGTTAGCAAAATAATGATTTGGGTTGGAAAGTGGCAGCAGAATTCAATCAGTTTTTTTTTAAACTTTCATTTAACCCGTCCACAGCCCCCTAAAACCTTGTGCGGGACCTCGGTGGGTCCGCGGACCTTCCTGCGTCACAGTACATACTCTTTGGAGTAGGTGAGGATGTAGGTGACTTCCTGGTCGGACATGTTTTCGAGCGGGTGCCACCAGCAGGTGAAGTCCTCCATGTTGGGTGAACGGCAGCGGTTGATGTTAGGCCTTGCCGCCACGGTAATCGCATCTGTGGGAATCACACAGCTGTGTCAGGGTGATGCTATGAAAATTTTTAAATTACACATACACAAAGTGCCGATACACTCGCACCTGTATGTAGAAAGAATATGAGGAAAACCTATAAAAAACACCAGAAACAGATTTACACAGATGATGGAGAAAAGCCACTTCTTGCATCCTGTCTGTTGAGTATTTTCAATTTTAAGTGGCAGATTTTGAAAAGGAGTTTTAAAGTCCACTCATGTGTATTGAATAGATAATAACTACTGTGTATCAGCTACATTTTCTATCACATTAGGGCAATAAGCATTAATCAGAGTAGTTTTTTTCCTTTATTTATCGACTGTATTTAATGGAAATTCAACACCTCACTATCTATGCACATCAACTAATCCCTTGTGTGCACACAGGAACAAAAATCAATCAGCCAACGACCGCCATCTCTCCTGTCATTAGCTCACAGCCACACAATCAATTATATAACCTCCAGTTCTCACTCACACACGCCGCACGTGTACTCCAGAGAGGAGTCACAAAGTCCTGGTCTTGTGACAGCTACCGAAACAAGCAGCGGAAAACTGATCTGGGCATGAAAACAGCAGCGGATCAAGTAACAAATCCTGCCCAGACGATTTAAAAAAGAAAAAAAAAGCCTGTAAGTTCAGTAAAAAACAAATTTACAGGCTTCCAATTAAAGGACATGGGAACATTTCAGGTTGTCAAACATTTCTTGGTTGCAGTGAACTAGGAGGAATATGAATATTTTTTAAAGCAAACTAAAAGACTGGGTTTGCTCTCCTCTTTTTTTTATATTTTATTTTTTGCCATCTTTAGGTTTTTTTATTTACATATGATCTACTTTCTACTGTTGTCTTTTGATAACTAACCCTTTTAACTACTATTTTATTTTCTAATTAATCTTAATTAATTTTAGTTAATGTCATGTTTGATTGTGTGAAGCACTTGGTGCTACATGTGTTTGTATAAAAAGTGCTATATGGCTATAAATATAGTCTGATTGATTAATTGATTGATTGATAGATAAAGCACTTCGTACAGCGTTTAAGGTACTCAGTGTAGTTAATGACCACTACTAAAGATGCAGTGCACAGCATAGGAAAATCAGGTCCTTGTTTTGTTTACGTAATGTAAACTCCCAGCATGCCATTATGTGATTATATATTTCATGTGAACAATGCAACCTTCAAAACGCTCCAAAAGGAGGCTTTGCAAAGGGCTTTTGAGGTCGGAAATGCTTTCAGCACACTGATTAAGCACAAATAATGTGTTTTGGTGAGGAATTTTGAATGCAAACAATGAATGAAAACTACACTGGGTACCTTTAGCAACTAAAAATCACTAATTAAACTCAACTTACTTCATAGCTTCAAATTAGAAAAAAATTGGACAATACTCTCAACATGCACTATTGTGGCCAAACATGACAACCCCAGCATGGAGCCATATTCCACATAATAAAAGTTAAAAGCAGTGGTCACGTGCGCTTCAAAAGAAGGCAGCACAGTTGGAGCAGGGCAGTAATCTTTAGGGAATTCATGCAGGACAACAAAGGCCTCTTGTGTTTGCTGGTAAGGAGCTCAGAGGCTAAAGCTGCAGGGGCTGTCCAATAAACAACAACCACCTCTTAAGACTTAACCCCTTCACATTCTGTTGGCCAGCCAACATGAAGTACAGTTTTAAAGCCAGAGTGAGGACACCAGTGTCGTGTGAAACAAGACAACCTAAGTAATCCTCTGTTTAACCATTTTTATTAATTCTTGAGTGGTCAAAAAGGGTTACATTTTGCACCAAATCTGTGTAACAACTGGTATCAACCCACAAATTGCTGAAAAAACTGATGACACATAACTGAACATGGGAATGGCCATCATATGCAGTACTTCCATCATAATGCTCATAGCCTTATACACTCTTATGTAACAAAGACACAATGTTGATTACAGTTTTATGACTATAATAACTTGGCACACTGTGCTGAACTGCATCTCATATCAGTGTTCATGTTCCCTGCTTTAAGATCATGTACACTATTTGCATTTGGTATTTACTGTTGACCCTTTGATGCCCCCTGACGGCCCCCTCCCCTGTGTTGGCTCAAATGATCTGGCTTACAGTTCCTACCTCTGATGTGAAACTGCACATCTATTTATTTTGCGAAAAATGACAATTTTGACAATGATACCAGCGGATTCGTCTAAATTTGAAAACAAGGTCAGATCAGTGGTATGGAGGTCATGCATGAGTTAGCCCCCCTTACTAAAAGAAAGAAGAAAAGGTTCCACACTCGAGAAAATGACAAGAAACAAAGATCTCTCAATGTTTAAATAACCTTTACTATCAGGGCTTTATCGTATAATAAATAAATAAATAAATAAAGGAAAACAATATGAAGGTAATAAGAGGCTTTTTACCTATTTTAGAAAAATACATGTACTGTATATATACACTATATATATGTAAGGTCCTGCTGTGTGTGTGTAGTGCTTGTCAATATGTCGCTTCATTCCATCTTGACACTTACTTTTAATGCCTTCAGTTTTAGCTGTGTGTTCTGTGTGGGCTGCATGGTGGCCTTTTAATAAAAAAGAGGGGGCGATACTAACTTGAAAGCTTAACATTTGGAGAAAAAAAAGGGACTGAGATTATTAAATGGAGGCAGTTTTTTCCTGTGTGCAGTGAGGCGAGTCTTCAAAGCCCCAGTGTTTCCTTTCAAAATGAGATATACACAATTTGCAACACATGGCGTTGACTCCCTCCTGACAAAATTATGACCGTGGGGCTTTATTTATGCTTCCAGAAAGTTGTAGGCCTTCAGTGACAGTGAACAGAGACACTCTGGGAAGTTCTCCAAAAGCAAACAACTGGTTTTTGTTTCCTGCTGTAGCTGCAACCCAGGGCTGAATTTACAGTAAATGAGATGGGTATAATATTAAGTGGGTGGATGGTGGATCACTAAAGATGAAGTGGGTATAATCTCCTATATATTTCAATAGCTGTTTGGCTGATAAGTGAAAGATGAACCATCACAAAAAAAAAAGACGAAGAAAAAATAAAACAGGGCCATGTCATGTGCTTCTTTTTGCCTGCCCTCACCACACACACACACACACACACACACACACACAGCTGGCTGTCTGACAGCAGTTGATCTTTTCACTCCCCCATAACGCTTATGAAGCATCAAACCCGTGACAATGTAACCTCGGCTCGGGGCGCCGGGCTCTTAGGACAGTTGCAGCTTTGTAGTTGGAGGAGTCAGAGAGGGCCGGCGTTCAGGAGTGGCTGAACACTTATTTGGGTTTGACGTCACACACACGGGCTAACAGGCTAACGACAGGCAGCTGAGTGCCTCTCTCTGCTCTGTTGAGCTGGGAGACAGACAGACATCTGGCTTCGGTGGTAACATGGTAAGTAATTACTTCATGGCTCATTCACTTTGGCCCAAAAGTCTGAGGATTGGAGAGGAAATCACTGGGTGACTTGAGTCAAAGCAGGGTGCACGGTCAAAAGCTTTAACAGTCTGCTATGTCCGACTAAAGTGCTACAACTGATAACCCACAGCATTTTCATATAACTATCTGCTGTACTAGCCTCTGTTTCAAAACTGATACAGCAGTCTATATTCAGTGCATGAAGCTTTTCCATTGTCTGTTCCTAACACTCAATATCTGGCAGCTCTTTCCTGCTGCACAGTAAGTGGCGTTTATGTGCCTGGTTTGTTGGGGAAAGAAACAGAAGGAGAAGAGCTGGGTAGGTAGCATTGTTTTTGGCTTTTACAGCTGATATGAGCCGATACCGATTATGGGTGGAACAATAAACTGATAATATGATACACTGTGATACATTATCAATACACTTGTGCCAAGCATTGATATTTGAGTTTTCAACTTCATTTGCACAGATGTGCATTTGAGTTCCTGTGAGCTGAATTTGTACCCTGCCTTTTGGTGTTTGAACTGGAACTGCATTCTGCTCATTATTTTGCCCTTTCCAGGGTTTTTTTTTCTTCTTCTTTGACAGAGTATCAGAGTATCTTAGAGTATATTGCATATGAATCGCCTATATCGTGATATCATCATTATCGTGGTAAATATATTGTGATAATATTGTATTGCCAGTTAGACAGGGATTCCAGTTCCTAATACCAATATGGTTCAGCCTTTCCTCTTGCTTACTTACCTGGTAACCCACATGCAAGACAAGCACTTATTTAAAATGCAGCCGCAGGGTATCCTGCCTGGTGGTCGAAGAGGTATACCCCGTAACCAAAGTCCAGCTCAGGAACTATCTTAAAAAATGCAGACCTGTGAAAGTATCAAATGTATCTAGTGCATTGTGATTCAATTAGACATACACACACGCACACATGCTGACTCACCGTGGCCCTGCCTCTCCAGGTACGAGGCATCCTGGGACAGGACTCTGCTGCAGACGACCAGGGGAACCAGACCTAGCAGCAGCCACAGCATCCTGATGCTCTCCATCAACCTGAAAGCACAAAAACACATTTGAACACACACCACCCCGGGACCGGACAGAGGACCCGACACGTGACCGAAAACATACTCGAGGTCAACGTGGTGAGCGGCAAGCGCTGCTTTTAAAAAGGTCACCAGTGTGTTTGCCTGTGGCTGTCTGAATTCGAGGACAGGAATCGAGCAGCATCATGACGCACGGCGGCTTCATCTAGTCATGGGACAAATCACAAGGGATCGCACCCCCAACACACAAACACAAACACACACAAGCACATCTCCTGTCCCTTTGCTGCTGAGAACAGCCCTCTGTCAGCTCTGGCACACACAAGATCACGGCTTTACTGGATTACCAAAATAGTGCATTCCCAAAAATTTCGTTCCCTCCTTTGAACAAAGATGAAACAGACAACACTCCCACTATTTCCTGTTCTAACTACTCTGCATGGAGACAAGGCAACAGCATTCACATGCCAACAGTAAAGTTGGATGTTAAGACATGTCCACACACAGCAATACAATCAGTTTTCTGAAAAGACAGAGACCTGGCTTCAAACGGCCTGGTGTGTGTTCTCAGGATGGGTATTGGCAAGGACCTCACAATCCTATTCTCACCACAATACATTGCAATACTGATGGAAAAATGTCTACATAGAGCTTAAAATACAACTTACTGCATAATAATGGGCTCACTAAACAAAATATACAACCTATTGCAGAATTTACAGAATTGAAACAGAATCTCACATGCAGCACATTAATCAGGGCTGCTGTGTAGCTAGTTGTTACACCCATTTTACCAGGTAAACCAAAAATAAGCTGGATTCAATTTTGTGCCGAGTTTGTCCAGTTCTTATATAGGTGAACATGGAATCGGTTTAAAAATTGTGATATAGGGTCCCATGTGAAAGCAATAGCACTTCAGTC
Source organism: Myripristis jacobus (assembly GCA_900302555.1). NCBI lineage: Eukaryota > Metazoa > Chordata > Actinopteri > Holocentriformes > Holocentridae > Myripristis > Myripristis jacobus. The sequence continues at coordinate 7,188 of OMLB01043619.1, read as the reverse complement.
ATATAAACAATATTTTAAGCCACAACATTTTAAATAAGTGCATGTTTTATACCCTAACTTTCTGGATTGAAATTGAGGTAAGGTGCATTGCATTTCAGGTAATACTGCAAAACAAAATCCATGTGGTTGCTGAAGTAGACATTTACTTGATTTACTTAATTTGATTTAACATAAAAAAAGAACCCAACTTAAATTCCCATATATCCTGCTTGTAATTACCACTATTGAGGCTAAATGTGTTTTCAGAGTTTGGACCTTAAATGTACAGCACTGATGTGAATGCAGCATGAGTCCCATGATGACTTAAATATTTCTTTTGGCTTGTGCAAGCATCATGTTGTATGTGAAGTAATGCAGGCCCCAACCTGTGTTTTTTTTTTAACCTGCACTTGGCCTTACCTGCACTGTACCAGGGCTCAGCATCAGCCTGCCACAGTAGTAACATATCACAATATCCTGTTTATTCAGGTGTAGGGGATTTTGTGATCAGGATTAAGATTCCTGTAATCAGCTTTTCCCCACAAAAGACCAGAGTTATAAGTATGAGTCCTTGTGTGCCACCAAACCCTTCAGCCCTGAAGACAATCTTCATTCCTCACAACTTCCACCTAATGTCACGCATGTTTATTCTGCTCTGATCACGTCTTTTTATGTCCATCAGCTGCAATGACCGTCACTACTTCCTGTTGTCAAGACCCTTGCGCTTGATGGGTTTGGGTAAACCTCCTTATGCTAATCAGCTTAGACCAGGGCACTGCTCAGTTGTAATACACGTGGATCTAGTCTGCAGAAGTCATGGTCATTCATTAATATGGTGGACACACTTTTATTTTCTGCGCACAGGCAGTGCCGTTGGAGATATCAGGGTTCATTTTCCCCTTTCAGGAGAAAATGTTTGCTGTCCTTATCTTGTGGCAAGGAAAAAACACGGAGTGCTTCCACATCAGTGCTGCGTTACGTTTCATCTGCCTCCTGTCAGTCAGCTGACAGCCACACAAAGGAATGTCGCTGGAAATAATCTTTCAAACTACTTCACTGTCAGGTTGAAGGCTTTTTATTTCAATTACAGCTATATCCTGTAATCAGACATGACAGGTTTGATCGCTGCACCAAAGATGTCCACCAGTCAAAATAATGGTAGCAATACTCTTATCTCACAATAAAATTCAATACAAAATATGGGCTTCAGGATCCGATACAACCACAATACAATGTAATAAAACTGCTGTTAAATAACAGCAAAGCATGACTGAGCAACTGAGGGCTTTCTAATAATATCATTACAAAGACCAAATCTTTTTGGCTGACCTGCTTTGTAAGCTAAAACAATTCCCTCCTAAGAAGTCAGTTTAGTTTACTTGCACATTTCATAGAGAAGTAGATTCAAAGTGCCTCACATAAATAAATAAAATATAGAAAAATGACACAGCAATAAACATGGGCTCAGCATCCAAAGGATGGAAGAAAAAAAGTGTAATGAGTGCAGCATACAGAACATGTGGTATAGTGACCAAATAATAAATTAAACATAAGCGCATAAAGGTTTAACTCATAAAAATAGACAAATACAGTAAATGGTGTGGAAATGAATAAAATGAAATACAAAGGACTTGCTATCATAGGTCAGGGAGAGCATAAATGTTTCTGTTTGAGATTTAAAGGCGGCCGAGGTTGAGGCTAATTTGAGGTCTGAGCTTCACCATACTATGTTCAAGCTCTATACACTGTTAATAAATCTGCTCCAGATGACCTGAGGGTTCTTGGGGGTTTCTGTGGTGTGAGCAAATCACAATTGTACTGTGGACCTGAGCCAGTGTACACAAGCGGTGCAACTTGGAAGCCCATGCCTTGTGAGACTGGAAGCCAACACCGAGACCTGAGAACTGGTGTGATATGGTCATATCTTTTTGATTCTATTATGTAAGCAGGCAAAACGCCCATCACAATATTCAAGTCTACAAGAAATAAGAGTATGTATGAGTGTTTCTGGATCCTGTCTAGACATGAGATCTTTGACCGAAGTTTGTTTTTTTGTTGTTTTTTTTTATGATAGACGCAAATTTGGCCAGGGAGTTTATGTGGCAGCTGAAGTTGAGGTTGGCATCCAAGATAACAGGCTCCTGGCTTGGCTTTTGGTGGACACACAGTGATTTTAGATATGTAGCGACTTTTAGTCTCTTGTGACTGTTACTGCCAAATACCATGACCTCTGTTTTGTTCCTCACTTAACTGTCAGAAGTACTGATTCACTTAGTTGTTCATTTGGGAAATAAACTGATGTAATAACTCAACTGGACTATAATCCTAAAGTGAGAGTTGTATTGGACGATATGGACAAAATCAAATATTATCATACTTTTGACCAGATACCTCGATACCAACAGTGTGACGATATTGTAGGAATGACAATCAGTGCTTTCACAAAATGCTTACACAATAAGATTTTTGATAAACGATCATTAGTAATGAGGATGCTGTCCAAGCTGGTAGAGGCACATTACATTTGCTGTAATGCAGCCTCTAAAACTAAGTAAAAGACAACAATTTACAATATTACAATACTGCAATATCAAAAATTGCAGATGACATCTAGTCATGATGTTGTTACAATATCGATATATTGGCTATTCCTAAGTGAGAGGGCTATATAAATTTGGGTGTCATCTACATAGTTATGGTAGGCAATACAGGCAGCATATACAGGCTAAAAAGAGGAGGGCCAAGGAGGGAACCTTGAGCAAGTCCACAAGTCACAGCAACATTCAGTGGATACAAAACAGGTCCAATCCCACGGGTAAGATTTAAGCCACTTAAAGTCATTTCTATGCTCTCCTCTCTGCATGCTCTTTTCTGCTCTTTAACACAAGATGTTCCTTCCCAAGGGGCTGTTTGTTTAGTGGATAGATAGGTAACTTTAAAAGATATGATGTAAACTGTAAAGCTGCCAACTCTGGAGGTCAAATTGTCCAGCAAATCATCCGCAGAAGAGGAGGAACAGGAGGAGAGGTTAGGGGTTGGCGACATAGCTTCGATAAACATTGCACATGTGCTTGCATTAATATTTCATTTTTTTAACAGTTTTCATCCGCATTAAAGTATTAGGTGTGATGATTATGTTGGAAAACAAGCAAAAGAGGTGAGACAGGGCAACATCAATAACAGAAACCAATGAAACTATAAGACCTTCAGTAATGAGTAGGTCCAGTGTGTGACATTGATAATGGCTGAGCTCTTTCACATGCTGCCGCAGATCAAAAATGTCTAGTGTGAAGGAGGATTCTTTGGCACAGCTATTCAATGCACTGTCCATGTGAATATTAAAATCACCAGTAATAACTAAGCAATCATATTCTGTGGAAATATTTAGTGAAATCCTAAAAAAAATGTTACCAGAGGATGTGGGAGGCCTGTAGGAGGGTATTCTATGAGGACATGTCCCCCTTTGTTCACTGAGCTACATTTCCCTTAACAGCAGAAGAAAAGGTGATGTGAATCAATAAAATCATAAAAAAAAAAACTTCAGAGGCAGGCTCCAGAGAGGTCTGAGGCTGTGTATTTAACTGTGATAAGGTTGAAATTGATCACTGCAGACAAGGGAAACTACCTGTTAAAAAAGATGACATGACACTGATTGGAAAAATGTGATTTCCTTTGTTTTTATACCCATCAGAAGTCCTATTTATGTTTATTTTATTTATGCATTTATTTTGGTGGTTGATAATTCATGAGGCTCTGAAGAGGTATGCGCACTAGAAACTGAAAATCTAAAATGCCATAACATCTGCCATTTGGACACTTTATCTTAAAGATGCACCAATTTATCAGCAGACTATCAGCACGGGTTCATATCAGCTTTAAAAAGCAACATTGATCTTGGTCCAGTGTTGCTTTTACTGCCGGTAATTGGCTGATTGTTGACTTGGCATGTTAGTGACCTTTATCTCAACAAGGTTTCCACTACAATACTAGCAACAGAGTATCATGACCTCTTGTTTTAAAATCCATTAATTACACAAGGAGAGGGAGGACTGGAAAGCTGAACCTATTTTGCACCTGCGATTCTTACAAAAATGCTTATCGATGTCAGTATTGGCCATTATGACGGGGTGGAAGGGTGAGAGCTGTGGATACCAGATATCGGTATCAACCTCAAGGGGTGATGCTTTTGCCATCTTCTCTTTACCTGTGGCTTTGTTTGATTGTTTGGATATCACAAAAACTTATGAACGAACTGACATGCAACTTGGAGGAAAAGTTGGTCTGACTCAATTTTCATACTGTTTGGCCAAAGTCTTTAACTTCCAAACAGGTTGTGAGGCACTGTTAAACTTTATGGACTAGGCAGTCATGTGGCAGGGAAGCACAGATTAGCCTTTCACTCACTCTAGAGCCATATGGGAATGTGGCATTGGGTATAATTAACTTCTGGTGAATACAGAAGACATGGGATTGGCATCTGGTGAAAGCTGCATAACGAGGAGGTATGTGATCTATTGAGAGTCGATGTTGATGCTTTGTAAGGGTTATAATGGTGAAATGAATCAGTCCATTGGACAGCTGTATTGAAACTGTGTCCCAACAATATTCAGGTTTATATTACGACCAACACTTTCACCCATTATTTCTTTGCTCCCTCTCTAGTGGTGCAATCAGTCGATGGAGTGTTTGCTTGGACTAAAACATTGTGTGTTTTTGATTCTTGATAGCACAGGGTTGAGAATCAAACCCACTCAGTGCCACGAATGCACCCCTATGATTGCAGATCAAGGAAGGGGCTATGGATTTGAATTCCCTACGAACGGGGAATTCAGTTTCTCCTCCAACCCCAAAAAACAAAAATAAAACATACTAAAGCTTATAAAAGGCGTGCTGGTTTACGATGCTGGCTTTGTGAGAGCGTGGTAGTTCTCAGTGACTATTCTGTGAGGTTTCTTGATGCGTCAAAGTCGAAATTCTGCAATCATGCTTCCCTCACAGATTTGGTCCTCTTTTTTACCTTTGTCCTCTGTTTGCACAATCCGGTCGTGTTGCATGTTTGCTTGTCTGATTTGTGCACTGACATGTGTGCACTGCCCAGCAGCCTGAGAAGCAGCTGCTGCGTCCGGTAAGCTGCATACAGCGGACGTATCGATCTCCTGTCAGTCTCTGGATCATCAGGAGCCTTTTCAATGGGAATTTACTCCTTATCTCAAGCAGTAGGGGAACAGACAGGAATTGATCAGCTGGTATACACGGTGTGGAACCTGTCATCACGGCAACAGATGAAGCACATGAGCTGCCGCATTATGATTGGCTGCGGCAATCAGATGTGAAACCTTCGAAATAACTCTGACAATTGATGGAAATGTCAGCATCAAGCAGATATATAATTTTGTTTGATGACACTTCTGTTTGCTGCACTGCTCATACAAGTAGAGTACACCACACACTGTCTGATTCCTGCTTCACTAACATCACCACAATGCTAAGACTGCCTTCCTTCTCCCCATCCATATGATCAGAAAATTAATTCCTCAGGGTTTATTTACTGCTGGTCAGATTAAGGAAGCAATCTGAAGACATCACTTGGGGCTCTGACCACTTCCAGTTAGTATTTGGCAATATTTCTGACACTATATACATTGAATGACTCATTGAAAAATAATAGAGGTTATTTGACAGGGATTGGATTTTGTTACCTGTCATAATGTGAACTGCCACTATGGAAAACAAATGTCACAAGTGCCATTTGCAATACAACAGCACTGCAAAGTACTACTTGAACGCTTTTTCCAATCAGAATCGGAGAGTGCAAAGGAAATAAAGTCAGATGAAGGAGCTGCATTCAGATACAACACATATACGCTGCCGATATACAATATACACTACAACAACTTAATGAAAGATGCCAAGGCCTCAAGTGCTATTTTTGCAATCATCTGGCACGTCTCACAGTTAATTCATCAGCATGCTACTCATGCTCCCACTAGTAATTGAATCTTGGATCACATTCTGCAGCTGCAGAACTCAGCTTCCCTCACATCCTTACAGCTCGCAGATGGCAATTTGATCATGATGTGACACATGACAGGTAATGAAGTGGAAGTTATCAAGATTCAGGACCAAAATAACACCAGGCTGACAAACAGGCTCAGTAGGTCCCACTGAACAAATCCTTTGCTATTTATTTTTTGGACAAAATGATGCCCTTTAGCTTCAAGGGCAGGATGATTCATTTTTTAGTGTGGAAGGAGAATTTGCTTTATGTAACTTATGTTTGAGACTGACGCTATCCTTGTCCTTTGAATAGTTTTATTTAAAAAATATTTTTAAAAAGGTATGCCTTTTTAAAATTCTGTTCCACAGTACACTTCAGCCTCACATTTGTTAAAACTAGCCTGCATACAAGTCTACCTGTTCTTTAGCCTTGAACCTTTTTCCATTATGTCAAGCTTCAGCAAAATAAATCCGGGGCTGTGTCAGTGCTGAAAACATGGTTTGGTTTGAGTTGCTATTAAAATCAGGGATGTGGTGCCGTCACCTAAACCCACTTTATCACATTTTTTAATGACATACACTAGCAGTCAAAAGTTTGGACACACCTTCTCATTTAATGTTTTGTCTTTATTTTTATGACTACTTACATTGTAGATTCTCACCGAAGGCATCAAAACTATGAATGAACATATGGAATTATGTAGTAAACAAAAAAGTGTGAAATAACTCAAAACATGTTTTATATTTTAGATTCTTCAAAATAGCCACCCTTTGCTTTGATTACTGCTTTGCACACTCTTGGCATTCTCTCCATGAGCTTCATGAGGTAATCACCTGAAATGGTTTCCAATAGTCTTGAAGGAGTTCTCAGAGATGCTGAGCACTTGTTGGCCCTTTTGCCTCCACTCTGCGGTCCATCTCATCCCAAAGGCCAGGCCAGGTCATCTGGCGCAGCACTCCATCACTCTCCTTCTTGGTCAAATAGCCCTTACACAGCCTGGAGGTGTGTTTGCCCTGTTGAAAAATAAATGATGGTCCAACTAGACGCAAACCAGATGGGATGGCATGTCGCTGCAGGATGTCGCTGCAGGATGCTGTGGTAGCCATGCTGGTTCAGTGTGCCTTCAATTTTGAATAAATCCCCAACAGTGTCACCAGCAAAGCACCCCCACACCATCACACCTCCTCCTCCATGCTTCACGGTGGGAACCA
>OMLB01043618.1:0-14292 GCA_900302555.1 Myripristis jacobus | reverse complement strand
GCCGCATACTGGATGTTTTTCCTTTTTCAGACCATTCTTTGTAAACCCTAGAAATGGTTGTGCATGAAAATCCCAGTAACTGAGCAGATTGTGAAATACTCAGACCAGCCCGTCTGGCACCAACAACCATGCCACGCTCAAAGTTGCTTAGATCACCTTTCTTTCCCATTCTGACATTCAGTTTGGAGTTCAGGAGATTGTCTTGACCAGGACCACACCCCTAAATGCATTGAAGCAGCTGCCATGTGATTGGTTGATTAGAAAGTTGCATTACCGAGAAATTTAACAGGTGTTCCTAATAATCCTTTAGGTGAGTGTAATTATGCACAGGCTTTACAATTCTTTATTTGGACAGATATATTTCTTGTTGATTTTTTACTGCCAACATATCAGGAACCATGTGGACGAATCGTTGTGGCACTTTAAAAATCTTGAACTAACGCAGAATTAATAAACTTTCAAAGTAAAATTTTAAAGACTCCTCTAGGACAGCAAAACACAGTTTTGAACAAACAATAAATTTATTATGGAAACAGAAAGTGGGATTAGATTATAAAACCTGGGAAGCATTCACAGCCAATGTTTCCTAAAAGCTGACATTTTAATGACCTGCTTCTCATAATTAATGACATTAACCACATCATAATACCTTGTTTTTATTCAGTCTTTTTTTTTTTAGTTTGGAGGTTTTGGAGGCAAATTAAATCAGATGCAGTAAGGTTTAGTGAGTTGACGTCCCTACCTTGAGCTACCAGGTTACCGAACACCATTGTGTCAGTGTAAAGGTTTTTTTTGTTTGGCATACTTCCTGTGTTGTGAGACACATCGATGTAATCCTCCAGCATGACAGCAACTGGAGGATGACACCCCTGACCATTTGTCTTTGTGACGGATTTGTATGATTTATGAGTCATTTTGAGGGAAGATATGTATTGACATAGCAGGAAATCAATAATTATTGCTAGCATTAGGAACAAATTGTAAATTTACAATAGAAAATGTTAAAAGGCATTTTTAACCCTTAAATGCATAAGTGGGTAAAAATGACCGATGTTGGTTGTTGTTGGGGTTTTTTTTGTTTTTTTTTTTGTAATATCTTTGCAATTACATTATTTCATCTTGTCATGTCCTAGGTATTCCTAAAAAAATATTGTTTTTGATACCATCCCATTCAATTCCATTTTTTTTTATTTACTTTTTGCTCTTTTTGTACTGGGAATAATACTTTGTCTTACTACCCCAGGTGTCCATAAGTGGGTCTAAAACATTAAGTACAAAGCCTGTTTATTGTTGATCAATTCAAATGTCAGTTGTGTAACCACTTATCAAGACTATTTTACACATTTTTATATAATATTATATCACATCATATCAATATTATCAATATTATATACTTTTTTATGGCTGAACTATTCAAAATAGCTTGATAACATTATTATAGGTTTGGTGGTTGTTGTGTAGAAACAGTGGAGCAACAAGAGAGAGGTAGATGCTTACGCTACTAACCAGGACATTTGTTTTACATTTTTACATGGCCACGAACCTGCAGCCTAATTAAATAATTAGCTTGGAAGCCCATATAATAGGTGAGATCTTGGTTTGATTTGATGTTAAGTTAAAATGTGTCAACATTATTTCACATGAAATATGTTTATTTAATAAATGTTGGCAAAAAAGATAAAAAAAAAAAAAAAATAATCAGCTTAAATTATTGCATAATACATTGACTCTAATACGGGTCAGTTTTGACCCACTCATAGAGGAGTGTAGGTTCCACTTTAAGGGTTAATCAAGTCAAAATGGGAACGATCAACCATGGACACAAATCACATATAGAGAAATACTGACACCTAGAGTTTAAAGTGAATACCTGCAGTAAACATACTGCTACAATCTCTTTTTTAATTTTTTCTATTGTGGCTTTCCTCTGTACAAGATAACTTTTCAGGATTACAGGTTGAACAGCTGCTTCAGGCTAATGTGTTGTGTATAGGTCTATATATAGAAATAATGTGTCATTATCACAATGTGCTACAGTTATTTGTTTTCATGGCAAGGAGCTTGCAATAACTGCAGTATATATTCACCATCTTTGTCCACATCTTTGGCCATCTGGCTGAGCTCTCTCTTTGTGGGATTGATTCCCATTAAACTCATCAGTCTCTCCAGTTCCTGTGTCTTCACATCTCCATTCCCCTCCTCATCGAACATCTCAAAAACCCCTTTGTACTCGGTGATCTGCTCTTGCGTGAGCTTGCTGGCCTGTGGGATATAGGAATCAAGGCAAAGGTAATTAATGCAGTGCATTTACTGGATATCAATAATGATAAAGTAAAGGAATATTTACAGATTGGCACAGTGAAGCTTCAGAAATAATTTTCTGATGAATTTAACAAAAGCTATTAATTTCGATTCTACATGGGTTAATGATAGTAAATTATCTTGGATTGTGTGTGAGGTCAGTTAATGTCAAAAATGAGATACTCACCATTTGTCTGGTAATACAGAGCAGCCGAGCTGTGTGTACAGGCAAATGAAACTGTAGAATGAGATGATGTCTTGGGCACAGAATTACCAGACTTATGCTGCCCTTTCCCCAGAGTTTAGTAAAACCTGAATCAACACCTTTTATGGCATTTAGAGGATGGGCTTACTGCTCACCCATGAGGAATATTTAGATACTGATCTCAAACAAGAAATGCTATAGAGAAATCATACAGGCAAATATTCTATTAGGTATACTTTTCATGAGCTGAAAATTGTTGTACATATTATTCTCAAAGAAACCAAGGCAAAACGTACCAAACACAATGTGTTAACCAGCATCAGATGTAATTTGTGTGACCTCGACATCACATGTTGCACTTATGGGACTTGCAGTTATCTTCCTGTGAGCCACCAGCAGGTGTTGTGCAGTCCCCAGTGAATCTCATGAAAGCATCACCAAATAAGGCAGCTCTTAACTGCCAAAGGTTATTTCGAACATTGCATAGGGAACATTAACAAAGTCACATTTGTCATAGAAATTTGGCAACTGAGGGGAAAGGGGCAGCTGAGGGCAAAATGTTGTGAGCCAATGGATGCTATATGCTTCCAGCAATCCTTGTATACCGTAAGAGCTTGAATAAAGATACTAAAAACCTGGAAAATGTAACAACCATATTATAAAATAGGATCACAGGTTAGGCTCGTTTGACTGGTTAAGAGCGACTGGCAATAGGACTAGATGACAGCAGCCATCTGAGGTACAGTTAGTCAATTTTTTTTCCAAGTATGGCAAAGTCATTTGAGTGGTCATTTTGGCTTCTTGGCCTATTAGTTATGGTGAAGGGTAGGGTTAGGCAGAAGTTGGTTTGGCTAAGATTAGGGAAACGGTGTAGAGAATGAAAATCAATTAGGTCATGACGTTGCCGTCCTAGGGGAAAATATGGCACATACAGTATAGGATCCTACTAACCCATAACCTGTGGGGGTGATCCCAACCTAGGAATTAGTATAAAATCACTGACAATGAGCCAACAGGTAAACCTTTGGTTGAAAGGTTTACCCTTGGTTTGGTTTTTTACATTTATTAACAAAAAGTGGTAATGGCCTCTCCTGCAGCTGGCTGGTTGGTTTGCTTCTGGGAGGTATTGAAGCCTGTGGCCGGAGCTAGACAAAAGGCCAGATCATGCGGTCCTCCTCCACTCGGGAGCCTTATGTCTTGCTCAAACCTCCTGCACACCTCCACTTTTCTTTGTCTCCCCAGTATTGAGTGAGAACAGGAAGAGGGCATCTGAGGCTCAGAGTTGAGGCTGGGGGCAGCAAAGAGGACCTGGAGATCTTCCACAGTGAAGGGTGCTGCTGTGGAGGCCAGTGTTGCTGCTGGGGTTGGCGGCATGGTTGATGTGCAGTGTGGCAGGGTCAACTGTCGGCCAGCTACTGCCGCGCTGGTCACAAACAATCTGCACACCACTGCTGGTTTCCAGATCAGGGCCAAGTTGGTTGGTGGTTACGTGTCCAGTGTAGGCACTCTGCACAGGTGATGACTGGCTGCTGCAACACTACACTGCCCTGCAAAGACAAAAGGCATTTACTTCACCGCATTTACTTGTTTTGTTATCTATGTTTTGGGCCTCAAATTTACATTGCAACAATATTTTAGCATGATCACTGAGCTTTTCCTTTAAAACCAATCAACAACCAAGTGCAAGATCAGATGAAGGTTACTTCTTGTTAGTGCAAAAACAGACTACAGCAACCTCTGAAAAAGGGTCAAAAGTCTGAGCTCAGGGTTAATATGTAGATAAAATTACTTCATAAAAATACAAAAAAAACTGCCACATTTTCAATTGTCAACCTTAAACACATTTGTCTGGACAACACCAAAAAACGTGAAATATCTCTCAAGTAATTGCATTTATGGCAGAACAGCTCTCAGTGACAGTTGCAGCAGGAGCAGGCAGGTGTGTGTGGCTGACACCAGAAGTTTTCACAACTGGATCACTCAGACAAGCAACCACTTTCTGGCAAGAAGGTCTTTGACCTTCACATCAGAGTCATCCTCAGATTCGAAGCCAAAGTCAGAGCTGCTGAACCACAAATGAAATAAGTGCCCATATTTCTTGCTTCTTTTATTGTTTTAAAATCATTGTGAAGAGCAAGGCATCTGCAAATCCATTCACGTTGTTTGGTGCAGGTAGTGGAGTGGTAGTAATTCAGACTCAGGAAAAAATTGCCATTACCTAGTTTTCCTATGATGATTATGACCGTTTAATCTAATTTAATGTAATGTAATCTACTTTAATTTAATGTAATGTAATTGTATGTATCTAATCTTGACGATCTTAATTTTTGTTCACCGACTTCAGTGGAAATCAGTGAACAACTGTTTTGATATATTGTCAAATATGTATTTTATCTCTGAGACCTGAATGATGTATGTTATGAAATGCTGAAGAGCAATTTCAAATGTCCTCTTTCTGTCAGCACACAGCTGACCGTATCACTCATGCCATCATGTTCTCTAACTCCCGTTAAAAATGAGTCATTCTCCCATCTCCAAATAACAATGTAAATAATCTACTATTACCTTATTTACTTGAAATATAAATTCTGCTCAGTGTCTGACAAAATACAAAAAACAAATCAAAGAAAATCCAGTTGGCTTCAGATTGGGATCAGTTGTGCAGCTGTGATGTGTATGCTGATGTGTATGAGTGTGTGCTCATGCCTGTGTGCTACTGCCATCTAGTAGAGGCTATATAGTAGCTACACTCTGAAACAGAATACATTTAAAGGGGTGTATCTTTAGAAATAGATTTGGTGTTTCTTATGGATTTATACTCTTGAATGATCCTTGTAATCAAATGGATCAAATTGCACTAATGTACTAACCTAAACTTATACTAGCAGGCTGTTGTGCAGGCCAGGTTGTGCTCCCAGTTTGTGAAGCTGACTTTTCTGAGTTGACCAATTAAATTATGTTTGGGGCAGAGGGAGGAGCTACCAACAGGCACAAGGGAGTTTTGTTTCCTGAATTATGAAGCCCAGCTGCCTAATTTAATGCAGTAGGGCCTGCCCCGCTCGTCACAACAGTATGTGCTCAGTGCTTTGCTTTTCACCTTGGCCATTGAACGAGCCTTATTCACCCCACTTACTTAAAGAGATGCACGTTTGAATGGTGGCTCACTTTTTCATGTTGATCGATACCCACAACTTGTGCCACCAGTTTTGCATCAGTGAATAAGTTGTGTTGGGAACATAATAACAGCTTGAATCAAATTAATATGGACTCTAATCTATGTATAATGTACAATGTTTGGGGAAAAAAAGTGATCATCAACATGATATCTTCCAACTTACTTAAATGATAATCTACTATAATATGACAGTTCTGCAAACTATAGACATGCCAGGATAAAATGTACTGATTTCTTACAACAGTAACAAAGGGGAGAACCTGGTGTATTTATTTATACAGTGTAGGGACCAGACATGTAAAGCTGTATAGATTCAAGAGTAAAAACCTGCAAATGCGCAATATTGGATACATGTATACACACAATTGTCTTCATATTCATAAAAACCTGCTTACATGGTGCTCACACATTGTTTTGTTTTACACATTTCAGTCATTGTATGCACATGCAGGCGCCTAACGCCCACTCCCACAGTTAGAACCACAGTTATACCTCTGTTAGGCCTGGTTTGGCAATGAATGTCAGTCAGTCAGAAAATCACACTCATCCTCTCCATCTGACAGTGCTAAAGCAGCCATTATTATGCACAGTCATCATGCGCCATTACACATTGTGAGCCATAATGGCCTATTGATTGATCACACAAGTGGGTCTAATTTATGACCTAATATGGGCGTTGTTCTTATTCCCTCATTACTGTACAGTTTGGATGGCAATATGTAACCCTATTTACTCACACTCGAACAAAAATCATACTAGTAGAAAAAATTATGTTAGGACATATATCTATAAATTTCTCATTATATGAAGCTCTAGTGAGACTTATTGCATTATGCTGCATAGATATAGGCCCCAAATAAAATATTACCTATATTTCATCTTTGCCATTTTCCTTCTTTATGCAACACACTTATATCATACTCAGCTCATTCATAAATGTATGTGCATGTGGTGTAAAACATATGTAGAAGTGCACATGTTCTCACTGTATTTTCTTTTTCAGAAAAAAAAAATTCTGTGTGGAAAGTTGTAAGTACATTCTTCTAGTGCATATGTCATATATACATCAGACCCCAGTACAATAGCTTTGCCTCAAGACAAGCTAAATACCAGCCAGATTAGTGTTATCAGTATTAGCATTAGCATGCCCCGTGTAGCTTTTTCTTAGGTTGTCTGGAGGCTCTGTACCAGACAGTACAGAGATATGCCTCACTTCTCACTACTTCTCTCTTCACTGAAAACACTAACAGACCAGACTGCTTTTTTTTGTTGGCTGGAGTCAGGATTCAAGGATTCAGGATTCAAAGACTTTATTGTCATATGCACAGAGGCAAGCTGCACTGCACAATGAAATTCTTACATTACAGTCCTCTCTGATTGCCTCAGTGACAAAGCATCATATTCAAACCAATATCTTGTTTTGTGCCAAAGGCTTATTTGATTCAGGCAAAACAGCATAGTGTTTAAACTCTTGGCATAGTAGCATGAGATCCACATGTATCTTTTAATTATTAAAACAGCAAAAATAAATAAATAAATAAAAAGTTTAATGGATGCTCTTGTTTTGCACCTGTGTAGGGAAACATGGTATAATTTATGAATATTTTTCATTAAATATGTAATTATTAAAAATACTACAACATATATCATTGCTATTCATCAGTATAATATTGCAGTTTTTTCAGTTAATGTGCAAGTTGATATCCCTGCCCCTATGTGTTTCTGTTAAAGCAGGCAAGGGTTTCTGTAAATTGAAAGAGCATTTGCAGGATCTGCCCTGCCTCTCCAGTGGGCCTATATCTGCTCTCTGCTAACACTTGGCCGTCTGGAAAGCTCAGTCATCTTGCCTCCAGCACAACATTAGAGCTGCTGGTTATTTAGTATTCTTATAGCTGACTGGAAACAATCCACTAGCACTGGAAAGGCTAGAAAGTTATGCCATGTTCATGTCAGTTTAAACTTGTTTCTTTGTTTTCAGATGTATATATTCCTAGATAGATACACCATGGAAATATAAGGAAAAAAGCACGATTCCTAACACAATTCATTTCCTGATATTAAACAAATGCACAAAGTTTCTATCAACATGAGAACATTTACAACTCTTTCCAAGTGGGAAGAATAGCTGTTTTTTTGTTGTTGTTGTTGTTGTTGTTGTTGTTTTTAGTGGCACTCACAACTCCCAACACAACACACTGACGTCAGAAACAGTCAGCAATTCTAATTCCTTTTCTTCCATAATGTTTCAGATTTTAGGTGGTGTATGACTGTACATGGGACTTTAGTTTGTCCAGTCTGTTTGGCCACAACTGAAAAATTTTAACAATGCACACTCCACCGTGTTTGTTTCCACATAAAGCATGAACCAACTCAAGTCTTGGTCACTGGCTAAGGAGATGAGCAAGCAACAGGATGTGTAAAAAGTGGGGCAGACCAAAGTGGGGTAGTGTTGGAGGGGTCTACCTTCCAGTCACAATTCAGTGAACAAAAGTCCCTTGTGCACAACATGGCCCAAAGCACTTCATGTGGTAGAGGGGCACTGGAGAATAAATTGTTAAAATAATTATGATTTTTTTTTTTTTACACAAAAATGCTTCTTGTGCATCAGGGTTTTGAGTATGTGTATTATATATCTATATATATATATTTACATATATACACACACATAGATACATACATATACACACATTTACATATATGTAGTATATTTATTTACATTTATGCACGTACACACACACACACACACACGCACGCGCACACACGCACATACACACGCATCTGTAGCTCTTCACCAATCGAAGGTTCTCTTTCCATCGCTGCTGCAGCGTGGGGTTTCCCAGAGCTGATTGCAGGGTTACCGCGCCCATCTCCTCTTTCGGTGGCTAGGCGAGAGCGTTACTACGGAAAGGGCAGAAGTCAAGCCTGACAAAAAGGAGACAATAGGCAACCTTGTTGAATCAAGAATACTGAATTTAAAGATTATTTGCTTTGTCTGCCTGAGAATCCCAAGGACACCGTGTTTTCAGTCCAGGGCTAGTGGGTGTAACCCCCCCCCTCCCCTCTCCGGTTGGTTGACTGAGGTTGTCAAGCTCCCCAACCGTAGCCTACGTTCGGGAAGGGCTGCTCCTCAGAAAACTAGCTGGCTAGCTAGTTTGTAAGCTAGCTTTTCGGTGTTCGTTGATGCGTGGACTGGAGGGATACACCGCTTTCTTTTCCGGTCAATGCCAAAAACATAAAAACAAACGCAAATTGAAGCAGGTAAGGAGAAACACCATAAAGATGCTACTTTGACACTCGCTGCAAGAATAACAGCCTAGCTGTTGAATCCTGGCATAATAGAAGTGCCTGGGGGTGGGGTAGCGATGCCTAGCTTGCTAACGAGTTAGTTAGCTGGGGTTAGCTTCTTATCTCATATGCAAAGACAACGGCATGATCTGTGGCTGCCGAGAACCATCCTAACGCTGAGCTTTTGCACTGACTTTTATTAAACTAGCTGAGGTAACGAGCTCGCCGTGCATTCAGTTAGCACTAATTCAGTTAAATGTTAGTGAATGCTGCTAGCTGCAGCTGTAGCAGCGAGTGAAGCCGATGATGGGCCAGCGGAGGTGCTTCTTGGCCTAAATTGCTTGAACTGGCGGGTAACATTATTGTTTTAACTAACAGGCAATGATACCTCTAGAAAAAATGTTAGTAACTTTAACGTCATAAGCTTTATGGTTAACATTGGTTTCCTACGTGAAAAATGTAACATTTCCGTGAGTTTATTCAGGCTGCTGTCAGTGGATGACACAGTCCCTTGGCCGGCTGAAACAACAAACGTCCTATTAACACATTAATAGCAATCGTTAGTTATTAGTGATAGCGAGACAGTAAGCGACATTACTAGTTAACGTTTAGTTTAGAAAGGGGCTGAGTGCCATTAATGATATCTGTTGTAATGGCGTTAACACCCTTTTTTTTTTTACAGGGCGAATAATTAGCATAAGACGCCTCTCGTCTACCCCCGTCTACAGCGACACGGCCACCCCGGTGCACCGCCTCTTGCACTGATGTTGAGGTTAAGTTAGCTAGTCGTATTAGTTAACAAACGGTGATTAACTACAAAAATATGGGGTGGGAGGTGTTAATATACCAAGGGAATTTTTCGTGTGTCTATTACTGCATTTTGCTATGCATTAAAGTCAAACAGGCCACCAGCCGACCTTGCAGTTTCCCCAGGCTCAGGTCCTTTGTTGGATTAGGGAATCAACTAGGTATATGCTACGTCGTAATCAAATCAAATGGGCACAGTTGGTTTTAACAAGATTGTTGGTATCTAAGTAATTGGATTTCCGAAGGCCAAGCAAACAGCCTGGAGTAGTCAGTCAACTCACTACATCAGCCTGAAAGCTAGCTACCCAGCAATCCATGTAATTGCGGAAGAGCAGTGGAGTCTTCCCAAAAGTGACCACGGTAACTTTAGCTTGACGTTACATTAGATACTACCAGCGAAATGATTTTAGCTTCGTAAGCTGCTTTCATCATCATTTCATCGATGATGGCACAGTATTGTGGCTACCCATAACTGCATTCTTCAGTCACAACCAGAATTGTCGCCAATATGTGACTACCTGATCTCTCTTCTTGGATAGTAGCTCAGCCCTGCCTGCAGGCCTACACTGTCAAGCCTGCTAGCAGGCTAACTAGCGGGCAGCGGTCTGCAAGATGGCGTTTAGCTGCATCTTCTCAGATTTCCATCAGTGCACGCCGGATTAACGTTACTATGTGTTATGTACAGTGAATTTCAAATTTTGTCTTTTTAAGTTCGCCTAGTGGTTTAAAGTAACACTATTTTGCTATATTATTAGGTGGAGCTGCAGCAGTTCAGTTGTTCACACTATGAGCAGTGTTTGCAGACCAAACTTTCAAACTGATTAAAGTAACTGACAGACACACTGTCGCTCAGCAGCTATTCAAATGTGATGCAAAGTACCGTGCTGTTGGGAGGCAAATCATGGTTCTACAAACAATGACTGTGCTGGTTTGCTGTTGCTGTTGGTGCACCTCCTACAGTGTTGGCCAAACCTGTGTAACAGTTACAGAAATCCATTATTAAATGCGTTTCTTTTATATTTATGTTATTGTATGCTATGTATGCCATATAATATCTCAATTAGTTGTTACTGTTAACTGCCAGTTATGATTTTCATCTGCAACTTATTTTGTTATGTACAGGGGTTCTGTAAAAATACTCTGAATTCTAGTTCATTCACACAAGGACGACACCGATATGAGGCTAGTCATAGAACTGGCAGTGTGAAAATCCAGGCACTTACTTAAAGCATGTTTTGTGTAAAAGAATTAAGCTTATACTCATCCTTTTATGATAGGGAAAACATATTTCTGATCCTGGCTGGCTTTGCCAGCTGTTTATATGTTAGTGGACATGGACAGGATTAGAGACTCACTGACTGAGGATTTTAGCTTTTAGGATTATGTGGTTGCTTGGTGATACTGCTGGTTATGTTCTTTCTGTGATCCAGCTTTAGACCTGTAAAACATTGCATTATTATCATACAACAGTACAGATTAACTCGCCTGTACTCTGAGACAGGAAATTTGTTTCTTTTTGCAGAGACATAGAATCTATACTTTACATCTGCAAATGTAGGAGGTACCTTTGACTCCAGGGAGGCACAGATTGCCCTTAAGAGACCTGAGAGCAGCTAGTAAGCCACAACTCCAGGCTGTTTGCCACTAGTTCATTGTTTATCATGGAGTCAGCTGACCCTGATCAGGCGCTTGGAAAGGAGAAGTGATGAGGCAGAGGAACTCCAAACTGAAAGCATCTATAGAGGTCAATGACAAATAATATTTCTTAAAAGTGGAAAAAAAATCTCAGATTTATAATTTGAACACATCCTCTTTGGGATTTACCATTTGCAGTTTGCTAAAAAAACAGAATGCCAAAAATAGAACTGTTAATAACTTACACAAAGTTTCCTTCTTAGTTATTTGAGTAGTTATTTGCACTAAATAATTTGGAATTTTATCTTGGATCACAGAAGAGCATTTTTTGTATTTTAACTATTCAATGAGTTAGCAATTTTTGGTTTGCAGCGTAGCCTTTGCCTTTTGACACAAAAGGCCTTTATAACTACACTGCAGCTTCTAGTGAAAGAATGACTTGGTTATCTTCCCTGTGAGTTGCAATGAAACTGATAATATGGAAATAACTGGTTATATGCAGTTAGTTTACTGCTTGAACCAAGATAAAGACGATCGCTCTCTTTTTGTCTGTATTTAGCTTGAGATGTCTTAAAGCATTAAATTCATTGTATCCCAAATAAGATAAAGGAAATACAATATATTTGCCATATATTAGGGTTGGCATTGATTAAGAACTTAATTGTCAGATATTTGATAGCATAGTTGATTCATTAAAGTTTCACTTTCTCATAGGAAGTATAAGTTGGATTGAATTCAAGGAGGTAGAATTCTGTGAAAGCATGTTTTATACTTGGCTATATTTGCAGAGGTTTTCAAGGTGCGAATGGCATTTAGTCATCACTTGTTGATACTACACGTTAATTGTATTCCATGCAATGTTTATTATACGATTAATAAGTGTCAGAGGATAATGTGTGTGTGAAAAGGTCAACCAGTCAGATCAACTAAAGGATACTGTGGTCACACCAGGTAAGGTGATTGAATTGTCAGGGGGTGTTAAAATGGCATATTACCTTCTTTAGTAAGTTTTAGTTTTGTTTAGTCTGTTCGTAAGACAGCGTACTGCCTTTTTGTGCAAGTTGTAATGTTGCCTTAAACTGAGTTATGCAGAAGTCACTGTTTAGTGTCTGTTTGCTATTTGAGACTACAAATAGGCAGGCCTTGTTCATGTGAGAGCAGCTTGCATGGACTGCACTTTTATCTATGAGGTGATTATTTTTAAAGAGAGACGGTACATGAAAAAGGGTAAGGATGCCATAGGGTGGATCTGCAGTAGAGGATTTCTGGAACTAAGTTGTACTCTTCTAATGTCATGCAGAGTGCCCTAGGACCATTGTCTTTTGGACATGTTATGTAGATTCTGTATAATTAAGTCATTGTGTTTTGAGTTAAAATGAAAATAAAGTTTAACTAAATTCGAAAGTGCGTTTACCAAAATGCCCTATCTAGAGAAATCCTAACTGAGCAAGCATTTGGTCAAAACCTTGCAAGCACTCTTCATTTTTGTTCATTTTTTCCATTTTCTAAATGCGGTGGTTAGGGAAATCACACTTTCTTGTTCAGAAGTACGACAGGGACTTTTGCTCATCATTTTGTACATATACTGTCAAATTAAAGATTTGTGTCTACGTATATGTCTTAGAGACACAATTGTGTATTTTAATAGATGGATCTAAATAGAAATTTATCCATGATGCGGGGGCCCTAGAGTGGGCGAGGGTGCAGTGCCTTGTACGAGGATACTGGGGATCAGACCTGTGACCTCTTGGTTCCCTCAGAACACTTGTCTTGAAATAATTCAATTCAGCACAGGTTGATATGTATTAATCATGTTATTTGTTTCGAAACAATGACAACATAATGATTAAGCTACTTATTAATATTGGGAATATGCTGCTTGTGTGATATGACTTTTCAGTTTTTATTTTTTGCTTGGACTTTGTAAAGATGCTTTCAGGCTGTACTAATATAAGGGGCTTATTGATCACTTGGCTAAAATTCTGAGTATCCCCAGGATTGAGGTCAACTGGATAATGACTGCTTTTCGGATCATTGGCAAATCATGCCTTAACAGGATTTGTCTGGCAATTTAAATTGTGTGTCAGGATTATGTCAGTGACATTGAGGTGGGAAAGTAAGGTTGAACTGTGAACTAGCCTGTACAGATATAGCACAATAGTTGGTAAAGTAATGATGGGTGGTTGAAATAGCGACTAGGCTAATAATGGCGTGAAAATGAATTTCCTCCACCACTACCCTCTGCGGTTTTGGATTTGTTTGTCTTACCTGAGTTTGAACCTACATTTCTTATAGCTCAAAATTGGGCCTAATGATAGCTGTACATGAAGATTTATGTGAGTGATTTAAGGTATTTCTCTTCATTCTTTCTTTAGATCAACAACCAGTTGGAGTAAGGTAATCGAAAAACCTGAGGAAAAATGAGTGAACTGGACCAGTTACGTCAAGAGGCAGAGCAGCTCAAAAATCAGATCAGAGTGAGTGAGCAATGATTTTTTTTATACACATTTATATATACAGTACAGGCCAAAAGTTTGGACACACCTTCTCATTCAATGCGTTTTCTTTAGTTTCATGACTATTTACATTGTAGATTCTCACTGAAGGCATCAAAACTATGAATGAACACATGTGGAGTTATGTACTTAACAAAAAAAGGTGAAATAACTGAAAACATGTTTTATATTCTAGTTTCTTCAAAATAGCCACCCTTTGCTCTGACTACTGCTTTGCACACTCTTGGCATTCTCTCGATGAGCTTCAAGAGGTAGTCACCTGAAATGGTTTTCACTTCACAGGTGTGCCTTATCAGGGTTAATTAGTGGAATTTCTTGCTTTATCAATGGGGTTGGGACCATCAGTTGTGTTGTGCAGAAGTCAGGTT
>OMLB01043613.1:0-18016 GCA_900302555.1 Myripristis jacobus | reverse complement strand
TCTAGTGAGTATGAATGTGTGCCTTTAAGTTTTTATTCTACATTTCTTAATCGACTTAGCCACATTTGAGAAACAAATTCCACCTGTTGAGCTCACTTTGTCTTGTTCTGAAAATATACAGCTAATTACAAGTCTTCCTAAAGGGATAGTATATGTGTGTGGGTGTGTGTATATATGTGTGTGTGTGGGTGTTTGTGTGTGTGTGTGTGTGTGTGTGTGTGGTGTAATCAGGAGCAGAGGTGATGGTTGTTAAAATTTACAGTCTATAAAAAAGGCTGGATTGGATGGCACCAGGCCTCCGTCAGGCTGACCTTGACTTCCTGTCAGCAGCTGTCCGCTGGAGGGAGGGGTGACATAAACCAGGGAGGGTGAGACGGACGATGGAGGAGAGACCATATAAATTCAGGTCAAAGTAAAGGAAAATAGAGAAAACAAAGGATGAATTAGGAGAAAGAGAGGAAAGAAAGGAGTCTCTGAATCTGTCGACGACAACTGGCACTATGTCTGGAGCGCTGTTTGTACCCAAACAATATAGACATATCTAACAACCAGTTTCATTTCTCAAAAGAAGACAATACTCATGTTAACTAATTAATCAGTTAGTTGATTGACCGAGGATTCAGTCATTATAATTTGGATTACTGATAAATCGTTTCACTCACTACATGTCACTTATCAGGTAAATATACCAAACAATTTATTGTTACAGCTCACTACAAAATACATATTTGGGGTTATTTTGGCTGCTGGTCAGACTAAGTAAACAACTTAAAAAATCACTTTTGGCTGTGGGAAGTTGTGATGGACAGTTCTCATTATGTTTAACATTAATCAAAAAGTAATTGGTAGGTAATAAATAATGAAAATAATCGTTGCAGCCCTACTTGTTAACACATCACTAATAATGGCTAAGTCAGAACTCAAATGTGTGAACAAGCTAATGACTATCATTATCTATACTATAGTGCGTCAGTAAATCACACATTTTATAAAATTGTTTCTGTGTTTACAGAAACCAAAACTGATGAAAATGTGGCTTTAAGATCATGTGTAAATATTGAGGGGAAAAAAATAAACATTTGGATCATTTCAATGCTTACTGAAGAATAGAGTATCAGTCTTTTAGATTTCTGATATTCTTAGCATCCATATTGCTGAGAGGACCATGTGCTGTTTCAAAACATCACTGGTTTGCAACTACCACCACTTGAAAGCCCTATGGCGTGCAAGGAACAGGAGGCAGAGCAAAGGCAGGAACTGTGAAACCTGTGAAAAAGAGGAAGAGGAGGCAGTGGAGGCCATCAGGGTGTATTCACGCCATTCTCTTTTAGCCCAAGTAGAATAATGGAAAGCAGAATTGTTTTCATGACTACCTGCAAATATCAGCAGGCAGTGCTGATGTCCAGCTCTCAGACAATAGCAGTCCAAATAGCAACTGCTGCCACTGTCATTACGAGCTATTTTTTTGTTCTCAACACATACCACCAACTTCATGACTGTGACTTTCTCTGTTTTCATTCAAACTCGTACTGTTGTTATATCTGCCTACCAGTGTGAACCCCCAGCCTCTCTTTTTCTTGTTATCGGTTGGCCCATGCCACAAGCTATCCTCTGAAAATACCAACATTTGAACATTTGCAAGCTAAAAGCAACATTTATCTGTTTTCTAACAGAGGCCAGATGCATTGTATAACAGGGTTTGATCAGGACTTGACTTCTGAAATGTCAGTTATTGATTCAGCAGTGTTTCTCACAGTTTTCACATGCACTTCAGCTGGGAGACGCAAGTGAAAAAGGATATTGCACCCATTTTGAAGAATGCTAGCTGGGAGGAGTCCACCTCAGTGTCAGGAGGCAGTTAGCATTTGGAGCATCCAGTCAGTATCCAGCACTCAGTAACAACGAGAGGAAGATGAAACCACTAGTGAAATAATGTCACATTTTTCAAAACGGATGAGCTATCCCTTGAGTGACAGTAAGTGTAGTATATCAGAAGTAGACCACACTGGACAAGATGCCATTTTTAACACAAGTATCAGCAAACCATAACACCTGTTTACACTTACTCATGTTATCAGTCAGGAATCCATGGCATTATGCATAGCCAGATGTACGAGTCTGATATCCAACCAGAAATGGAGGAATCCCTGTGTCTGTGTGTGTGTCTGTGGCTCGATTATCTCCACAGCCGACCAACCTCAAACTTTGCGGGTCCATTGTTGAGGACCCTCTGGAGTGCAGTGTCGGTTCAGAAGTTGCAAAAATTGGGTTTAAAATGTTAGTCTTAACATGATGTTGCTGAACCTCAAATGGCAGAACTCAAATGCACACACTGCGGTTTTGAAATACTCACAAGACACACAAGTGTATTTCTGCATTATCACCCGCAGATTATCATCAGAGCAGAGCAGCACAGCATCACCCACAGACTAAGCACAGAGGTGGACTCAGCGTACGTTGTATGTGGGTCAGTGGTGCTGCTATTATAGTGACATGGTTTCCTCACGTTCCATGTCCTGTGGCATGGCCATCGCCAGGCCTGGGCATTTAAATCCTTGAATATACCCAGCACGCAGCCATATCCAGAGGCCAGATGCATAGAACTCAGTGTAGATTCAAGACTAAAACTTTGTGTCTACAAAGTCAGGAGTATGCATCAGCATTCTTTTTGAGATGTCAGTTTTTCTTCAGATTAAAAAACGTGCGTACACATTGTGTTTTGTTGTGTGTAATGTTAGTGTGGTGTTACCTAGAATAGTATGATCTCTCCGGTTCTGGCACAGCTTGATTAGGTCAACGACATTTGTCCCTCCCTACAACACTGATTGGCCTGGTTAAGAAATGGTGCTTGAATTGGACAACACCAGACCCGTTTGAATCACTCGTTGTTTTTTTAAAGTGAACATGTGATTCACAGGTCACCATATTTGACAGTGCTGTGCATTTTCAGTCACTCCCTGGTCTTCTCTGGTTTCAGCAGGAGGAGAATGAGGACTTGTGGAGGTTGGGAGGTTTATAGAGAACCAGTTCCTTCTGTGGATCACCTCCTGTGACACCATCTCTCTTTTACTGCCCTTTTATTGCTCTTCTTAATACCTATTCTCCTCTTTCTCACACACATAAATACACACATGAACATGCAACCTCTGCAACTGTGAACTGAACACAGTCTGCTTTTCATTTGTTTTCTTTTCATTGATTTTTCCTTTGACTTCACTTCCTTGGATTTAGTTCTACTTTTACTCCTCTTTATGAAATCTGGCTGGCCACTGTCCAAAAATTTACTTTACTTGCTTTAATTTAGTTTAGTTGCGGTCCATGGAGGGAAAATGGTGGGTTTTTTTCTTTTTCCTTTTTTTTGTGGTATTTCATAAGGACTGATGAAATTGAACCACAAAATTTCATCACTTTGGGTGTCATAAACTGGTCTCAGGCAAGTTGAACAACTCCACCCTTCCTCCTCTCTCAATTCAGTGTCTGTTTCATCACTTTATTGGTATGACTGCAGTGAAAGAATATTACTAAAGCAGAACATAAATCAAAATAAGATCCAAAACATTTAACAACCCAAACTGTGTCACAAAAGGAATCCTCTCTGTTCTAAACAAAAGAGGGGGGGTTAATATAATGAAAGCATCACAGACCGCCATTACTAATATTATATGGGAGGATTTAGTTGATGATTTGGTATTGCACTGACAAACTGTCTGCTGTGTACATAGACAGATAATAATAGTGAGTGTGGATTATGACAGTCATTCCTACATTCTCTAAATGGGATCATTTCTGCTGAATGAAATTATTGTGCAATTAAACTGCTCCTCATAGTTTAGTTTTCAAGTGATGCTGTGGCTTGCTTGCAGTGTTCGTGGTGGTGCAAGCATTTTTAAGACAGATACTGATTGCTGTTCTTTAACTGAAGCTGCAAAGATCCAATAGTTTGTGATATTCAGTGTCTTAAAATTTGAAAATTACTCCACAAAAGGATTATGAAGAAAACTATAATGAGAGCACATCTATTCTAATGAAAGGTTGGAATAAATAAAAGAAGCAAGGAGAATATAGCAAATGCAAAAAAAGCACAGAGATACTGTCAAACAATATTAAAAATCATGTCTTTCATATTGGAGATGAAAGACATGGACACACCGATATCTGACCAATATAGATAGCCTTGTTTAGCTATAACGCATCACCTCAGTTTTTAAGTCACAACAAACAACAGACAGTAACGGTAATTTTTTCTCTGATTGGCCAAAGCGGGGTGTGGCAGTGGGTGTTGCCTATCAAAACAAGGTGCATAATCTCTGAGTGGATTCACATAATACCACTAATTTTTGTGGAAAGACTGGTCATGAGCCACAGAAGATTAAGCAGATTAACTTTTCATGCCAATTGGCCAAAATGGGGTATGGCAGTGGGCGTGGCCGACTGTGAAAAGGTGCATAACTTCTGAACAGACTCATGGAACATGTCAAAACTTTGTGGAAAGTTTGGTTCTAGGGCAAGGACTCTCTTTACTCTTTACTGTGAACATGTCTCTGATGTTGCTGTGTGTGTCTTCCTAGGTATCTGTACCTGTTGTTCTCTGATGACGACCACCTACCGTTTGATCACTGGGTTTTTAACACCGAGGCCCACCCTCTGCCAGTCATTAAGAAGGACAACACAGACAGACCCAACGAAGTGGAGTAGAGTGGAGTGGAGACCTTCAAGCCCACACCGCCTCATGCTGACTGCTCTCCAACCAAGTGCAGCAACCTCTGATCCCGTACACGAGTCCAGAGCTGTCTTATCTTAAAGAGTCACGCCCTGATGCCTCTCGATAGGATGCTCACCTCGCTTTTCATTTTCCCTGGGAACAAATCAAAACTCAAGCCAGTCAACGCTGAGTTTGAGCTATTAAATTTCAGTCTGGGGAGTAAAAAACTGATTTGGAAACATTTTATACATACAGCTCTGGCTGAGTCCTGACGCTGGCCTGAACCCATGTAGGAACTGGTAATGTAGTAACTGCCAGATAATGCAACAGCTTGTCTAAATGTAATACATTATCCATCTATATCAGTTTAAAATGTTCAAGTGCCATACCAGTGATTTTGCATGTTTAGCATAATATATACAAAATGTATACAGTGTTTCCTCCCTTCTATCCAGCTGTTGGTTTCCATTCATTCCACCACGATATGAAAATGAACTTCAGTGGTGGATTGTGTTGGTCTCTCCACCGGAAAACAGTCCCGAGGGAAACTTTTGTTTTACACACTGAATTATCAGTTCTATGGTTTATGAATGGCAACAACTTTGTTAGTCGCAGAAACTAACAAAGGAGCATTACAAGGTGAGTGTTTTTGGCCAAACATTCATATTTAATGATGATTTGTAAAATAGTTTATTCTGGTGCAAAATTATAGGTAAATTGTAGGAAATAGGCCAAATGTTCAAAATCACTGGTATGGTCTTTTAATGTAATAAATTATGACACAACATAGTGACGTCATCAGATTGGTATTGTAATTTTTTGCACTTTTTTTAAAATGTCACTATATTATCTGGTAGTTGATTACATGGACAGGTTTTGGTATGTTATCAGTTGCTACAACTTGTCTGTTTGTTGTGACGGAGAATACTGAAACGCTTGAACCAGTAGTCTCCCTTATCTGGCAACCTCAACCCCAACCCCAGTCCCATACCCGCTCACCCCCAAACCTTCATTTGAGGATAAGAAGGCTGACTCAACAACTCAGTGGGCTAAAGGACGCTCTTTTCACTTCAAGTGTCGTGTTTTCTTTCTGCTCTACGGTTCCTACTGCTTCAGTGTTTGAATAGGAACTGGTATCCTGGCCCAGCGCCGGTTCCGTCGCCACCTAACTTCCACACTCTCCTCAGAGAAACAAGAGATGTTTTTTTTCTTTTCTTTTTTTTTTTTAGATGTCTTTGCGTTAGCAGCAGAAAGACACAGCAGAACCCAAGCCTCTTTTTTATAAACTCTCAGATTCCTTCAGTCTTTTGGACCTTTCCAGCTCTTTCACCCATTACCTGTGACCGCTCCGTCCTTCTGTCGAGTTCTGTGTGAGGCAGGACGGCCAGTCGCGCCGCCTCTCCTGCCAATGTTGTTCCCTTCCTCCTCTCTATGTTTTCTTGTAGCCATCCTTCTTCTGTTTACCTGCGATCTATATATCTATAGATCTTTGTCTGGTTCTGTTTTGTTTTGTGTTTTTTGTTCTGTTTTGTTTGTTTGTTTGTTTTGCATTCCTTTTTTTCTGCTTCTCAGATTTCCACCTATTTTTCTAGGGTTAGATCGATATGGTGTTTTCGATGCCAATAGTAATGGTTTTTTTTTTTTTAAATTGAAACAGACAGATGATATTTTATTCGCTATCTTTATATTTAACTATTTCCATACCATAAAAAATCACCCAAAATTACATTTACTTCAGTGTTTCCCCCAGAATTGTGTTCTTGGTGGGACAGAAAAGCCTCAAGGGTTCAAAGGATGTCGCTTTTAGGAGGTAGATCAGTATTTTTAGATTGAAGTATTTGAACTGAAGGCATTTTTAGATTGAGACCTCATTCCACACTACTAGGGTTCAAATAATATGGGTTTTTGGGGAGGTGAATTTTTCTGTCAGCACTGATTATCCTTATCTCTCATTATCCCTAAAATTTGACTATTTTCATACCAAATAAATTACAATTATTTCCCCAGATTTTTTCTCTTAACAGTGTAGACAACACAGCTTAAGTAGCCATCCATGTGTAGTTTTGTGGAATCTGATCAAACGGTCTTCAGGTTAAAGGCGTCCCACAGACTAGCGGTGTAGCATATGGGCCTGGTATAGTGGCAGATATCGGTCTAACCCTCCTCTGTTTGCAGTATTGCTTCTTCATGACCGCCTGGTCTCCTTCTGCCCACCCTTGCCTCTGTCTGTCCGTCCTCCAACCCCCAGTGCAGGGTAGGCTGTAGGATCTTTTCTCCTCTGTGAGGAGATGTGGACACTCAACGTCAATGTAATATTCCACCCTCACACACACAGACACACACACATACAAGAAGCCATACTGATTTCAATACAGCTTTACCATTCAGTCGTTCCAGTTTTCTTTCCCTAAGCCCTCCACAGGGGGGCGTTGTAAGTGTGCGTGGGTGTGTGACTAAAGATATCAATGTAATTCAACACAATCTGCGTTGTTGTCGCTGTACATTTTATGTTCAACAAGAGTCACACTCAGCAGAGTATTTAGTTGGATTTTAGGGTGTAGATTTCTCTTGAGACCACACAGCTCTGTAGCCAGCTGAAATCCAGTTTAGTCTTCTATCTAGTGCCTTCACTGTCAAAAAACAGGAAACCAGGAGAGAAGCAGCTTACACAAACAGAAAAGAGTAGAGTCTTGAATAGTCTTAGAGCTTTAATTTAAGGTCCTGCGCCTCAGATGAGGATTATACCAAAACTAGACACGGATTAAAGGATAATGCCTGTTTTTATGTGGCATTCACGTGGCTCTCCGGCATGAGAGTAATATAAGAACTGGGTGAAAATTATGGTTTGGTCCTGCTGGTCTTAATTGGGTTGGGATTACCAGACCATCAAAACCATTCACATGCCAAAAGGTCTGTCTGAGTATCGCATTAAAAATCCTTCCAAGTAAAACTAAAGTTGTCCATGAAGACGATCTCCACTAGTAGAAACTTGTACTGTTACCAGTCTTACTAGTTCTAGCTCCTGCTTTTTAATCCTAGTTCGACCAGTGTCTGTGAAAACAGCCCTCAGATGCGAGCTGAGACCCAACAGAAGGCTCACTCACCTGTCATGTCCTCAGACTGCCATCTAGTGGCAAGAGTTTCCAATTACTGCCCAAAACAGACCTGAGTCAAATGACTGGGGTCTGAGAGGCCAGGTACCCAGTGGTCACCAGCTGATCTGCCAGCTCTTTTATCAAGAGTCTGAGTTTTGAAAATGTTCTGTAAATCCAAGAATTGTAATGAATTCAATGATGAAATATAATAATAATAATTATAATGATGAAATCATTCAGTGTAATAATTAACTGAAGTGAAAATATAGAACCAAGATAGGAGAAAAACAAGATTTGAACGTTGACGATGATGCTGAATGTTTTGTTAAGATGGATTTTTTTGTCATTTTATATTGGTTTATATTGTTAATACAAGGATATACAAGGATATTTACAAATATCCTTGTAAATATCCTTGTATTAACAATGCCAGGAAATAGTACTGAGGTTAATTAGCCGAGCATCAGAAAAAGACAATAACAAGCAAGATGAAAATTCAGTGGCAAAAACTCATTTCAGCAATGGGACCTGACTATGATTTGAATGTATGACGTTAAAATGGCCATGTAGCGTGGTGATATTTCTGGCACAGTACAGTTAGTATGGATTGTGTCTGTCATAAATACATATCTCATAATGATCTACACCACCCATATGCCACCACACCTATATAGGGCTAGGGAGCCATACCTGGACCATCCCAGTGACTTTGCATGTTTAGTGGAATATCTCCAAAATGTCTTTACTCCATGTTTCTGCTAATCTTTTCCCAAAGCAAGCAGTCATATTTTAGAAATCTGATATCATTTTTCCTCCCTTTTATCCAGCCATTGGTTGCCATTCATTCCACTATGATATGAAAATGAACTTTCAGAGACTTCAAACTTTCCTCACACCAGTATTCCATCACCATAATAAAGTAATTAGTTTTTTTAAACATTAGTTTTCCCAAAAGCAGCAGCACTGTTATGTTTTGATGATTTTAAATTAGGCAGAGTGAAACGGCCCCTCTGCCAAAAAATAATTTACACAATCAATTACACGTTCAAGTTTATTTAAAGCCAAATGTCACTGCTCACAGTCTCAAAGGGCTTTACATGCCCATAAGAAACTTGCCAGAAAACTCCCCTGTAACAGGGGTAAAAAAAAATGGTTTACAAATGTCCATGACTTTGTCAGCCGCAGAAGCAGAACATTGTAAAGGTTCAAAATTCAAAAAATTCAAATTTGAAAATTGAGCGATTTTGATGATATGTTGAAGTCCTTAGTACCCCGCACGAGTTGCAGAATGGTTTGTTGCAATGTAAAATGTGGGGAAATTGTAGTAAATGGGCCAAACATTCAAAATCACTGGTGTGGTCCTTTAAATTACACCGCTGTGTTCATCTGGCTGACACATTCGATGGTGTATTTTGATTGAGATAATGACACAAACAGGTGGGTCACAATACTGACCAATTTCAGCTCACCTCGCCATTACGTTTTTATAAGTGGGCTTTAAATGGGCTTTCATGTCACACATCGGGGCAGGGCCTGGGAGACGTGGCAGATTGCAAGTCATTACAAAGTTCAGTCAGCAACAGCATCTAAAACGCATTGTTCATTTACTACGGCTGATGCGGTGAAAGGAATCAGTGGAAAAGAGCGACAACACAAACCACAACATGTGGTTTTCTCAGTGGGCTAAATGAATGTTGGCCCAGCTCTGACAGAAGATAATGAGATAGCTATAACAGAGCAGGAGGAGAATAATAAATCTGATTTTGCTGCTTTGGCAAACATGGATTAAACCTAGTCCTGCACTGGCGGCACTTCCCAGTAGAAACCTCTATAGGATAAGAATAGGCAGAACAGAATAGTAATATAGCTACTAGGTGTAAGCCAGCTCTGTGAAAAAGGCTCATGCTCCACAGTGGTTATTCAAGGAAAATTAATGTTTCTAGTGGTGGGGTTTGTTCTCTAATCTGCAGTGGATCTAGATGTAAAGATTTGTAACAGTATGATCTGAAACTGATCACAGAACAGTCCACCTGTTCTCAGAGACCCTGGTCTTAGCCAGCTTGTGAGCTGTAGAGAACAGATTACTTTAATCCACACAGGCTCTCCTCTTGTCCAGACATCCTCATTCATTATGTTGTCATTCCAAACAGAAACAGAATCTATCAGTAGGCCTTCTCCATTCAGATCAACAGATTACCACCCAGCAGGAAAAAAGTCGACTCAGTTAACACCCAGACCCTCGTGTGAATGTTGGAGCTGCGGGAAAACCCTCCATATCAACACGTTCTTCATATCACTGTACGGAAAAACAATCTCTGTGTTTGTCGGTTTCGTTTTGTTGGTTTAGAGGCATTTATTATCCATGTGATAATGTATTATAGTGGTTGATTTTGCTGATTGTGTTAATTTATTCTGTAGTAGTACACATAGGAATTGTAGGTTTGGTAGCTGACCCCCAGGTGGCGCTTTGTGTAACTGAAACCAGATGGGAGCAGGCGTGACTGAGTGAAGCGGGTGAGCTGTGAATCCTCTGCTGCACTAGTTTACTCTCACGTGATGCATTTTTACATGAGCACTGGTTTGATACCCACACCAGTGTTTTTAACGTCGGTACAGGATTTAAAGATGCTGTGTTTTAGTATCAGTGAATCATTCCCATCTGAACTTGGAGTGTGTAACATTACTGTAAGCAAACAAGACCAGTGCAGAGAGGAGTGGTGGCTTCTACATTTATGTGAATGCTTTGTCAAACCCTGGACTTTGGAAGAACAACATACTTGTCATTTTTCCTACAAAACTTGAGCTTTCATTTCATCAGCTTCCTATCGGTTGTTATCAAAGTCTGCTATCACACAACAAACAGGGCTTATGGGATATGTGGTCTTTGTTTTGGGAACCATTCGCACCAACAGTACCACTGATGTGAAGCAGAAGGTACCAATCATCTCAGTCGTGGTCTTCTTTGATTACAGTAATCACTCTGAGGTATCGCGGTCAGTCAGGCACTGGTTTATTGGTTTATTGATGTTTAAAAACACGACACCCGGCGTCTTTAAATGGACCATTGATAGTTGCAGGAAAGGAGTCACACAACTCCAGAAAGACGAGCGCAAAGAACCCGCCTGGGACTCAATCAGAAAACCTTCTGTGAGGCAAAGAATTGTTTGAATGTACCATCCAATGTGAAGTGAAAATTATTTTACATGCCATTATCTTTGTTTGCTCTCAACTATGTGTTCATGTTGTGTTTTATTTTTTTGTTTGTTTTTTTGTTTTTGTTTTGTTTTTTTGCTATGGAAAAGCACAAAAAGTTGAAACAGTGTGTACAGGCAGAGACAGACTGCTGTGTGTAAGAGAGAGAGTGCAAAGGAGGGAGCAGTAGGCCTCTCTAAAATTTCTGATGGCTGTTAAAGGCAGTGACAAGATGCTTAATGTAGGAAATGAATCTGCAACATGAAATGTATCACAGCATGATACAGAAAGAACACAGACCATGTGTTCACACAGCACACACCACTAGACTGATGGGGCTTCAGCAGACACCAGAAAACCTGAAGAAGAAACCAGAGAAAGATAAGCCTGTCAAGGGAAAATGCACCCATTTCGAAAATGATATTATTTCTCTTTTTCTTCCTCTCATTGTTACTGAATATTATTTTCTTCCCTCGTGTTAATAACAGGAAAAGTACAGTTTTAAGTAGTAATTTGACAAAATATCCGTCCATGTGCATTTTAATTTTGCAAAGTGACACTTGAATAGTGATGTTAACCCCTCCTCTCGTGGCTCAAGGCGGCTATTTCTGAGAATATTAGCCGGGGCAAAGTCCTCCTCAGCACTCAGTAACACCGAGAGGAAGACAGACCACTGCTGTCCTACACAACAGCTAGGGGTAACTTTTTCAAACTGGGTGAACTATCCCTTTAACAGGCTTTTTGACTGTCAGCATATGAGCCAGAGCTGCTTTGTCAGTCATTCCTCTGTCATCCAGTAGGATCTAATGCTTCCAGATATCCACAGTGCTTGTTGAATGTGCAGATTTGTGCTTCTGTAGTTGCCGCTGGCTCCCGGCCGGCGTGCACATGCAGGTGAGCCTGCTGTGTTCACGGCCCGGTGCTGCTGTCTTTTTGCTTCATCACTGTCTGGTCCTTAGGAAGCGCTCTCGGAAAGCCACTGATATCAGCATCAGAGTCTCTCATTGACAAGCCGAGCTCCCTCCTCCATCTCTGTCAGATGTGTGGATCGGTGTGTTCACTGCATCAGACCACAGGATGCTTACGTTGAGGGAAACTGTGACCTATATGTAGCCTGTCAGCCAGGTGCCATCTAAAGAGGATGTCCTGCTCTAATGTAGCTCAGAGTCCACTGTAAAGGCACCTTGGCATTTTCAGTTTTGCTCTGTAACTCGATTTTGTCCCGCAAAATTTAAAATGACAGAGTGACACGTTAATGCGGTGTAAAAGGTTGACCTGGTGTCTGATGAAGCCGGCTTTCCATGGAAGTCAGCCAGATCAGTCTGGCGGCAGCAGCATCACGAGACGCTGTGACACTCTGTGGATGACATGGCTGTGTTCTCCCAGGTCTGTGCACACACTCTAATGCTGTGTTCCACTGAAAAATGCTGCCTCTTGTAACATCTAATGTCAAATCAGTTCACTTGCCGGTTTGCAAAAAAATGTTAGCAGCTGGAACTTTACATTTCAAAGTCCTGTGCTCCGCCGCCACTACACAGGCACTCTGATCCATTTAAGGTCATGTGACACTGAAAACGGGATTTCAGTAGATGAAAAGGATTACAAGCTTGTTAAAAGTAATGTTTACAGCGCATGCAGCTGTCTTAACTTGACATGTGAAAGGCGTGGAGTTATTTTTGGGAATGAGTAGCTGAGTCTGTGGAGCACAGCGTTAGAGCCTGAGGCTGGCAGAGAGATCCCTGCAGGCGGCTGCTGGGATCTGGTCACAGGTGGACATGTGCGTTTCTGATGCAGGCCTCAACCGTACGTTTTCCCCTCTGAGACGCCGCTCTGGTGGCCTCAGCGCATGAACCCAGACGACTCCATGTTCCGTTTGGCTCCTCATGTTTCCACTGTCCGGGGAAGATCTGCTCCGTGTCAGCCTGCTCAGACACACACCGACACTTCCTCTCATTCAGGCATCTGCTCGTCTTCATATGCAGACAACAAGTTATGTTGGGTTTTCTTTTGTTTTTGTTTTTTTTTGCTTTTTGATATATTTTTTTCCCTAAAAAGAGACTGAGTTGACTTTGGTGGTTTTCTAAATATTGTGTTGACGATCTATTGCGTTCCAATGCCTTTCTAGTAGTGAATTTCTCTTTATTAAAAGGTTTAAATATGTGAAAGCAACCTCAGAAATGTAATTGTACAAAATATTGCTGATAATCATTCCATTGCACATAGTTTATTTTGCATTTATATGCAATATTTTAATTTTGTGGGGAAATTTGTTTTTGTGTTAATATTGTTATTGAAAAAATGTAAATATTCCATTCGGGCAAATAAGCCGTTCTACATTTATATAAAAATCTTATGAGCTTATGGATTAAAAATGATATTAATGAGCAGCAAACTTTTTAATAAACTATATTTGTTACACTTCTATTGTGAATAAAACAGTCTTTTAATAAGTGCTGGTGTTTGGCGTGCTGTCTCTGAAATGAAGTCATGCACAGCGAGGCCGGCTGCTGCCTCCTCGTTTATACAAGTCATGCTAAAGGCTCCATGTCATTTTCACAAAAAAATATCAGTGAAGCAGACATTTCTAGAACCTCCACTTGCATGGAAATGGGAGCAGCTCCACACTTCAGCCGGACCTCTGACCCGTGCAGATTAGCTGCGAGCTCTGCCGAGGCGCTGCAGGCTGGAGAGCCCCCGCTCGTTTTGAGGTTTAGGTTGACTGATACTGAACCAGAGCAGAGTTTGTCTCTCACATATCTGCAGAAGTTGGACCCACTGAGAATGTGAGCCCCGGAGGCAGCCCTCAGCTGAAACCATGAGCTGTCACTGTCAGCAGGGCTGGCTCACAGCACCACGGGCCATTTGCAGGATGTGGGCAGTCTGAAGATGTCTTCAATTTTACTAATATTTCACCTTAAAAGTCAGTAAGTAGTCTTTGAATTCATGCATCAGAGTCAATGTTTCTGATGTTATAAAACTCTAAAGCTACTGAACTGAATACTGCCTTTACACCTGAGAAAATGGCTGTAGATGAACCCAGTTTACAGTACTTGGGTAAGGCTATCTGTCATATTGACCTGCAATGTGAAATCAAGACCTCCCACCCTCCGCCCAAACAAAAAAAAACAAAAGGGTTATTGTCCAAAAAAAGCATGAACTGCATGAAAGACATGAAAATGGAAAATTTGTCATTCGCCACAAGCCGCAATTTTTCAACTTCAGCAAAAAGTTAACGGCCAAATTGAATTCTCTGTCACCTGCAGACACCCTGATGTGGGCCGGCCTCCAGCGCACTGACGCTGAATGAAAGCAACACACACTCAAACAGAAGGAGCCAGGCTCTGTGCATCTGTCAGTAACTCCAAAAAACATCCCACAATAGAAACTAAAACAAAGAATTCATCTTTTACCGTTCTTGTCCTACATTACATGGAAGGAGCAGATGGAGCAGACATTTACTGACTAATATTGCATCTGTGATGCGATCCTTTCATATTTGCCTTTACGTTTCCCATTTGTTGTCTAGCTCTCCATTATATTGGATCAAAGCAGCTTTATGGCCTGAGACTGAGGAGCAAACTCCATCTGGGCCTCATAACAACACAAGGAAGCTTCATCTGGGCCTTTATATTGGTTATGAGTCAACTCTGCATTTAATATGTACACATAACAACAAAATAACCAGACAATGAACCATCAGGGCGTCTGATGCTGGGAGTCCCTGCTGGTCTAAGGCACTTTGCAACAGACCCATCGTCACATGTGCACCACCGACACCACCGACTACACTGACTTTTCCACATCCCATAATGTTTTCTTCTGATTCTCATTATTAATAAACTTAAGTTAATTTAAGTTGTTACATCTACAGAGTTCACTGATCTGAAGTTGTTAAGGAAATTACAAGTCAGCCCATTTTGATTTCACAAGCCGATCAATTTTTATTTAAAAAAAAAAAAAAAGCTCATTTTCATAAACTTTGCCACATCTCATGAACACACTGAGACATCAACATGAAATCAGAGTTTTCACGAAGCTCGTGTATCAAAGCACATTGTGCTTCACCTCCAGAGGGCAGCGCAAATGTGAGAAGTTTATATCTTATATTTGGCTGCATAAAATTTTGGGACATTCCCAAACTTTAATAAATTAAAAAAAAAAAAAATCACCAGTTTGTCCTAGAGAGCTGAAATTTTTCAGCACATCCACTGAAGTGTGACATAAGTTTGCCTCTGCAACCTATGGTCAGTTCATCAGTCAGTCACTATATGTGTTTCAAAAAATGATAACTAAATTAACATATATATCTCTACAAGACGTTTCAAATCTGTATGTGTATGAATTCAGATCCTTTAAACAAAGAGTCTACAGACAAATTCAGTCTTACTGTAGTTTGCACTGAATGCACATTTTCTATTGATCAAGCGTTTGACAGTACAGCCAAAACCAGCAGAATGATGTGATTTTTTCATAATTTTATCACCAACATTTGATGATTTTTCACCACTGTTCCAATAATGTTTTGCTCAATTGCTAATTGCCCATTTTTTCCTCGTGTTTGAAGGAAATCGAGTTTGTGTGCTGAGGTTTGAAAGGCTCAGGTTCAGTAAAGCGGAGGAGAGACTTGAGGTCCATGCGACTCTGTGCTTGAGCCTCGCCTCAGTATCAGGCTGCAGGATCTGCACAGGAATGAGGAGCGGCCGGTCCTGATGCCTCACCTCTCAACCTGCAGCCAGTCGTCTGTCAGCGCCGAGTGTCCTGACACGCAGTGACGAGAGGCCAAGTTTGCTTGTGAGCGACTCACAGACAGAGGCCGTGAGAGACAGAGCAGCTGACATTTTAGCTTGGGCCAACGATGTGCAGGAGTGGAAAAGTCCATCACAAAAACAATCCAAAAGACAGAATATATGATCCACAAATGGAGGAGAGCATGAAACACAAAGTATATATAACATTCATAATTCATCATTTAAAAAAATACTATTTTTTCACTAATATCTTTTTAAATGTTTTTGCTTGTTTTCAGTTTTTTAATGTAATTTTCTGACAATTTTTTGGCTATTTATTTATTTTTTAAATAATGTTCCAGTAATTTTTACTGTTTAAGAATTGGTTATTTATTTTATATATTCATGTTTTGAAAGAAATCAAGTGTGTTGGTTTAAAAAGGGTTAAGAGCTGCTTGTAGGAGTGATGTCGTGACTTACAAGTCTTGATCATCAATCAGTAGTGCGCAGATGAAAGGATTCACCATGGCAACCGACAACAAGGAGACCAGAGTTTCATTTTCCACACCTCTTGAATTGCACATTTTAATGCAATTCTATGCTAAATACAAGCACTGGCACATGGTCAGCTTCCCCCTCACTCTTGAACAAGAAA
This sequence comes from Myripristis jacobus, assembly GCA_900302555.1. Classification (NCBI taxonomy): domain Eukaryota; kingdom Metazoa; phylum Chordata; class Actinopteri; order Holocentriformes; family Holocentridae; genus Myripristis; species Myripristis jacobus. The sequence continues at coordinate 1,645 of OMLB01043613.1, read as the reverse complement.
CCCGGACTCCTCCACTTGAGGCAGTAGCTTCGCTCTCAACTTGGAGAGGGCAAACCACCTTTTTCCGGCAGAGCAGCACGGCCTCCAACTCTGGGGTGCAGATCCTCATCCTGACTGCTTCACCCTCGGCTGCAGACCGTCCCAGTGCATGCTGGAGTGCAGCTGACTGATCTAAACTCTCTCTGGGAGTGTTGGGTCCTCCAAAGCAAAAGTATCATCAACAGCGAGCATACTCTATCAAAAGAATTTACACTTATGACATCAGGGCGGCGTTACCTGCCCCCACCCAGAAAGACAAACTGCTACTCCAGCTCGTTCATTCCCTCCATTAAGTTGCTGAATGCAGAGCAGATCTCGTTTTGTTCTTTTGGTGCCTGGCACAGTTTTTTGCACTAACCCTTTAGGGCTCTTGTATATGTTTATGTTCTGCAATATTCCCTGGCACTTTACTCTATTCAGAGCAGCATTCTTGTGCAATATACTCAAGCACTTTATACAGCTGTTTCTATTTCTTTTAGTCGGTCTTGTATTTTTTATGAACTCTCTTAAGCACTTTGCACTTTATACAGCTGTTTCTTTGTATTCCTTAAGTCAGGTTTGTATTTTTATCTCCCTGCTGTTCATTTATCGCCTCCTCTGTTACTGTGTGTAGGAAGAGTGTGTTGTTTGCTTGTTTTGTTTATGTAAAGTCAGGACTGTAGAAGCTGAATTGGCCTTCGGGGATAAATAAAGCTTTCTGATTCTGATTCTGGAGCTCACTGCTTTGAGGCCAAAAAACCCACATCATCTGCAAAGAGCAGAGATGCAATCTTGAGGTCGCCAATCCTCCACAACCTGACTGCACCCTGAAACCTTGGAGAATGAATGGAATGAATGAAACAAATGGAAGTAGTTGACAATTGTAGCTTTAATGACAATTCTCTTATTCACATTATATCCTCTGCATAAAATGCCTTGATATTGGTCAATGATGAGGCCAAAACTAATCACATTCACAAAATGTTTACACGTGTAATTGATAATGTGAAACAGTTGCATATGATTGTAACTCAAAAGATCTGAGAAAGTCTAATGCTGCTGCAAAAGCTTTAACATGAGAGACTGACTCTGTGTATCACACACTCAACTTTCCCTTTAGACAGAGCGGAGAGAACGGGGCAAGTGAGGAATGATATGTCAGCGAGTTTAATATGAAACACAATAATAGGCGATGGCCTGCTAATAAAACTACTATAAAATAATAAGCTATCTGTTTAAACCCAGACACCAATCTAAAATTATTTTCTCAGTGGAAATGCCAATGAGAGAAACCAGAGTTGTTACTTTCTCACCAAGCAAAAAAATGTCAGACTTTAGAGCAATTTGCTACTAAGAGAATGGATGTTGTGACTGTGAATAATAATATGGACTTCATTTTGGGCGGACTACCCAAAAAGGTCACGTCAGGTCCTTGACAAATATCTCCCAGGTAAAATGCTGCAGGTCCAACAGATTTTATGACCAAAATCTCAATGTTGTTTCAGGTAAACCTGGGGCAGAGCAGGTGAGCTTCAGGGTGTAAGTTACCATGGTGACAGGCCAAGAGTTCACCTAATCTCACCTTTTGGAGCTGAAAAAGGTTTCACTTTCTCTGAGGTTTACAAAC
>OMLB01043609.1:0-13309 GCA_900302555.1 Myripristis jacobus | reverse complement strand
CCCACCAGCCAAGCCTCAACCAAATTAGAGTGTTAAATTTGGACGAGAGGAGGCAGGACTTTGAAGTGTGTGTGCGTGTGTGTGTGTGTGCGTGTGTGTGTGTGTGTGTGTGTGTGTGTGTGTGTGTGTGAGGGAGACACAGAGAGAATAGATGGGCGGAAAGAGAGACAGGCCGGTTCATTATCAGTATGAATGTCTCGATGTATGTTCAGTTTGTCTGTTTGTTGCTCTTCCAGTCCCTGGATATGCTGCGCAGAACAGAGAGCGCGAGCATCGCCTTGATGCCGCATATAGAAGTCATATTGATTTCGCTGCCTCTCCCTCTCTTCTGTTCTCTCTCTTTTTCTCTCTCTCCCTTTCTGTCGTCCTCTTGCTCCATCATAGTCTCACTTGTTTTTTCTCTCTCGCTCGCCCTGTCTACCTCCATCTCACTTTCTCTCATCCCCTTTTCTCTGAATTTATGTCTTTTATTACTCTTCTGGTCATTGTTATGTCTCTCTCTGCCATAATGTTTAGAGAGCTGCTTGAACCCACGATGTGGTTTAACACATGGCAGTCAATGGGCTTGTCGTACAACCGTATCCCCTCCTGGCCGCCGTACTATTCCCCTAACCTCAGCAGGAATCTCATCACTCAGAAACTCAACGCTGTCATTAAAGCAGAGTCACCTACATTAAATCTATCCCATACCTCATCTCTCATCTGTCTGTCTCCTCTATTAATTTCTCCTCCCTCCGTTTTGCCTCTTCTTTCTATTCATGGTATAATTTCTCAATTTTTCCATATCAAATGCTCCCGCTGAATTTAATCCCATGCTATTGGCTGCTGCTTATTAAATGAATGGGATTTGTTAAAGAGCAGCCTTGAGGGACACATGGGCTCCGTTGTGGGGTAGGATTAATCAGCGTTGCACACTAGTCGTTGCTGACTGAGCATGGTTTTTTTGTGTCCTGGTAACTGAGGGAATAACGGAGCAACCAAAGTGTTCAAAATGAGCTTAAGTGTACTGTGGTAAGAAATCACACTGGGGCTTTCGTATACACTTGCTACTTGCTTGATAGTACACAACAGTTTTAAATGTTACTCAGATAAACATTACTGCATGCATAATAGTTTGAATAGCCTACTTTAGCTTATTCATGCAAAAATATGCCTTGAATGACATTACACATTAGAAAACATGTACTGTGTTATAGAGAAATTGTACTTAATCTAGATGCATATTGAATATGTTTTGGAAGCTTCTGTCTTGAGCAGGTGCCCACTTCACTTCTGTGTGAGGACTGCAGCCCCTGATATCCAGTCTGTCAGTGGGCCCAGTCAAGTGCTGTGGCATGAAAGGTCACTGAACAACACAATGAGCAGTAATATGAAAGGCAAATATTTGCTCTGAAGAGCTGTTTAGTTCACAACAGATAAGCTGTTTAACTAAAATATACAATCAGTGACTAAATATTTAACGAGGGGTTTTCTGGATAGCATGTAAGGATGAAATGAAAGTAGCTGATTTATACTTGTAAATGTCAGCAAACTGCAGACTATTTTTCTAAAGCTCATGCATAATCAGAATTTGGCTTAATAATTTGCTGTTGGCCTGGGAAAAAAAAAAACTGAAAAGCTGTCTTAAATGGGCATTTTTATGGCTTCATAAAAATGCTTTATTATCTTTGCTGCCACAACAAAACCTAGTGATTACTCAGCCTCCAGGAGCCCTATCACTGACAGCTGTATTTTATTTTCTTCCTTGTTTGACCCAGAGCTCCCATTATGAGGGATGAATGACTGAATCTGTTGACTGTTATTGGTAGACAATCTTCAATAGATCTCACAAAAAAGTTTTGATGTTTTTACGAATATTTTCCCCTCTCAGAGCCCTTGAAAGAACAGTTGCATGGCCAGCCAAAGTGTTGTAGTTTAACTTCAATAACAAGGTAACGAAAATGGAAAATTTCCACTGAATCCTCACTGAAGGCTTGGCTCCAAGTTTTCTGTTTACACGGGCACATTATACGCCTCATAACCATTTATTTGCTTTGTTTTTCTTTTTTCCCTGTTTGCCAAATTCCAAAACCATGATCCATTGTTAGTACAGTAACTTATGCCTGCATATTCATAAAGCATTATTGTGAGAGAATGAGTAGCCTTTCTCTAACATCCAGCTTTCTTTAACTTAGCATGTTTGAATTGGAAGTTTACAGTTGGCAATGCTTGCCAGTCTGTTCTCATACTGGCCAAGTGCGGTGAACATTTGTTGCTGTTGGCTCAGAAGAAGGTGCGAAAATATCAGTTGGCGCAATGACGGATGAAACTGTTAGGTAAACACATCCAACCATACAGAAAAAATGAAACCCTCAACTTTTTGTTCAAACATTCAAGTGTCTTCATCTCTTTTTTTATTGTTGTCATTTTTTTTTAGTCGCCTCTGTAAACCAGATAAGAAAGGACCTCTACGGAGCCATATGCTACCCTACTAAAAACAGAGACAGCGATTCAGTGAGAAAGAGTTTTTCTTTTATTTCTTCCCTGATGAATCCCTATCAGTGAGTTTTTTATTGTTGGGTACAGCATTGGGGCCCCTGAGGGTGTGTAGAGTTTTATAAGGCTGCAAACAACCTCACCTCTGTGTGCACAAATTGGGAAATAGTGTAAAGGATTGATGAAGACAGAGAGCCTGGCAGGGTGCTGTCAGAAGGAATATAATCCTCTCCATCGACACATTGTGTGTATGTGTATGATGGAAAAGACTAACCTGTGGTCGGGTTATATGGGCAAGCATAAGAATGGAGCATTGAGGCATATCAGATTATACACCAGGATTCTGCTTCCCCTCACCGACAGACTATTTCACTACTCTTTCTATCAGGCTGGTCTGTCCCCTTGGAGGACAAAGAATGGAGACAAACTGCATAACCATGTGGTTTTTTAAACCGGTTTCTCTGCCTCACAGCACAGTGGGCAAACACAGTCTTTTTTACCGCTAAATGAGAAGGATATGGGATGGGAATTATTATGATGTGGAACCCCTGTTCACCAATTGGCATGAAGGAAATAGGGGGCTTTATTATGCATGCAGTATGCCCTGAGAGATTTGAATAGCAGCGTCCATGAGACATTAGTCTTGCATTTTCATTCTCCATTTGCACTCAGCAACGCTGTCAGTCTGTGACTCAGCCAGTCAGACATGCAGGCACACAGCATTGAAATGGGGCTGGCTGCCATCGCGGTTAACAGTGAAGCGTATGAATTCAAAACGAGGTATTTTTTAGCCACAGAGGAGTGGCAGGGGAGAGGACAAGTGCACCCAGCTGGGGTTTCAGGCTGCCAGATTGCCTAACTGACTTCAGTCCCTCTCGTTTCTCCAGTTCAAGGAAAAGCAAAGCACTAGCAGGGGTGTTTAGCTCCCAGCATTAGTCATAACGCATCATGCAGTTACCAGCCCACAGTGGGTGTGAGGGTGGATCAGTCTCGATGTGTAGGGCATGTCAGAGACACCTCCAGAAATTTCCCGGGAGGGGAGATTCACCAAGAAGATGGGGGAAATGAAGAGTGTCAAGTGGAGAAAGGGGAAAAGTTGGGGGCGGGGAGATGAAGGTATGAGTTATCTGCTAAGCTATGAGGCGGAAGCGAGTGGTTGCGTGGCAAGGCACATGAAAGAAATATGAGGTGTGATGTGAGCTCGGGAAAGAGTTTGGGAAAGGACAAGCTTGGCTGCTTCTTTTCAGACCCAAAACACCACAGTCTCTGTCCTGGGAGCTGGAGGGCACCGGGAGGTTGTGTAAAATGGGAGGATGTGGTACTGCTTTGTTGAGTTTTAAACAAGTCTCCAGGCAAACCCTCCAGCCCTCAGCCTGCTTCTCCTATTAGTGCTGCTGTCAGAACAACTTCTTGATAGTAACTGTAGTGGAGTAAGAACATGCAGGCAGGGGGATATGAGATGGTGCACTAGTCTCATAGCATTGCATCTGTGTGCATGATGGTGTGTATGTGTGTGTATTGTAGGTCATTTGCTTTCACTCTCTACGGTATATCGACTAGAGATAGAGAAAATCCAGTGTAAATGTAGGCCCTACACCCTCATGCATACATCACAGTATTGCATATTAATCATGCACATATGCAAATATGTTTATTGCACTGTGACATAAAGTAACGTTCAATATGTGCTCATTGCAGCCATCATCTAAATCACTACATGAATATTTCAGCATTTCAGATACTTCAGCAGTAACAGTGACTACTGCACACTCTGGTTATGTTCATACTAAGTTGGGTAAATTTGAAAATGCCCCAAAATGCTTAAAATACCCTATCAAGCGTTGCACTCCTACACGCATGGCCTGCACATAAGCTGCACATGCTCGATACCAGGCTGGGACCTACATCATGTGACAATCCCAAGTCAGCATTTTCAAAAAGCTCAATTTTTGCATTCATGCTACAGTGCCAGACTGGCATTCACAGATTTACACACCTTAGCAAGAGTTTTCAAAAAGCTTTGATTTTGGGGATGGAAAACACAAGCTTAGTGAGGACAGAAGGCCAAAACAGAGAAAAAGGTGTGTTTTCAAGTTTACCCAGCTTTGTGTTGATATAACCTAAGTGTTCTTTTTAAGTGTTATTTTATTTGCATATACAATATCATTGGATAATTAAAAAGAGAGGTGCACAGTTAAATGGATTCCGGTATGCTATTCTCATCTCATGAAACCGCAAAATTGAGAGCAAAGACACTCACAATGAAGAGAAAAGAAAAAAAAAAGCCAAAGTGGATAGAATGTGTTTGTGATGATAAGCCAGGATGGATTATTTTTCTGCGACTCTGACAGCTCAGATAATGCAATTTATTTTGGACGAATGGAGACACCACAAGTGCCGCTCTTGTAACAATAGACCCCCAGTTTTTACGTCCGTCTGGCCGTTCATGGCTGTGGAATTGGGTTGTATTGAGTTGCCGACATGCTACTCCTCCCCACTTCTCTCCAGGCTAATGCAGTGTGACGCCAGGTCCGCGAGGTGCTCGCTCAGAGCGCATCGGCTGCTTTTTGCTGTCTCAGGCTTCCGATGCTGTAGCTAATTGCAAGTGTCATGCTTTTCAATAGTTTGTGCGTGCAGGTTGGAAAACAGTTATGTGTGTGGTTTGTTTGTGCATGTGAGAGAGGCAGAAAGAGGGGACATTTCATGTAATGTGAAGGAGGTGAAGTTGCAAATGGAAAGCCTTTATGTGCAATGATGAGGACTGGAAAAGGTCTCACTCTCATAAGATACATGTGGTGCCAGGATTGCTACAATTGTTATACAGTTTGCTCTGCCACTGTGGACCAGCAGTGTGGAATTAAAACTCCTTCTCTGGTTACATTTCCACACTTCACTCTTTTCTATATTACACATAGACATGCTCGTTTGAGGGCTATGTACTAAAAAAAACTAAAATCTATTGAAAGTTCTTGAAGGAGAAGAGGGGTTTTGTTTGATACAAGTATTTTGCACCTTTTAAAATACATTGTAAATGTTAAAAGCATCATTTAAGTATTTTTTTTTTATTATTATTAAAATGTCAAGTAAATTTGGGAAGGTAATTCAAAAGTAAATAATAGGTTACTTCACAGAATTTGAGTAATCCAGTAATCCAGCTCTAAGCATGCTCATTAATAACAAATGGATTAGTTTAATACATTGGAGGCCTGTGTTGGACACACAGCCACACACAGACTTGCACAGGTTTTTTAAAACTGCACACACACCCAGACACACACAGCGCACAGAATGCTGGTCAGACAGACAGAAATAGCTGCTCCCTCCCCTGCAGTGCTCATCAATCGTAGTTTGTCAGAGTCTACTCCACTGTAGCCTGATACAGTAATCACACTGCTACACCTGCTCCATCCATGGCCCTTCCTGTGTGATATGAACACATACCCAAAGGGTGCAGGGTGGTGTATGCAGCCCTTCAACCGGATGACTTGTGTTCAAGCCCCGTTTCAGCAAGGATCTGCCTTGTCAGGTATCCCTACAAGCTGCAGTGCTGCTCTGTATCTGTACAGTCACTGCCCAGGCGCTGGGACCTCCCTGTGGAGGGAGGCAAACAAAAACAGGATCAATAATGCATTACATTATTTTTCCTTCATGACAACTGATTTTGTAAGTCAGCCACTGAAATAATAGTTTTATCAGCACCTTGTGTAGCCCTGACAAACACATGCTGAGATTCATGTCATCACTGCGCAGTGAGAGTATCATTTCATCTCTTTTATGTGCTCCATAATTGTAGAATTCAATGTAAACTCCCACCGCACACCTCACAGCTAGTTTCCTGTCATCCTTTGGCCATGCTGTGATTTTCTCCATGGTTTTGATTGGCAGCTGGTGCTGTGGGTTAAAAGGGAGAGGTAGGAGAGTGGTTCCAGTGAGGCTGGACGCACTGACCCTCCCCATTGTGTGTATAACCTCACAAACTGTAAAGCTGAAAGTTTGATGTAATAGGCCTACAAGCTACGGACTCAGGAGTTTGTGTGGTCCCAGAGTTTATTTTTGTTCTGCAACTGTCTTGCATCTCTCACATCAGATGTGAGACCAAACTGATACCCATCACTGGGACTGATTCTGTTCTGTGAGCTGGCCCACCAGCTCACTGACACCCACATCAATACCTGTTAAATTAAGCCACGTCAGTTGAGTGAAATTCAATTCAGACAGCAGACTACAGACTGTCCTTTCATTGATTCATTGCCACAATTGGTACGTATGATAAATAGGCTATGGACCATTCTGTGCTGACATTTCCATGCTTGTTTTTTTGTTTTGTTTTTAATTAAGTAATGCAGGTAATTGTGCAGGTTTTGTTTCATGTTTGCTAAGTAACTAATAAACTGTTGAATTCTGACTCACAATTTAATGTGGTTCTAAGTACCATTTCTGTTGTACTGATCAAGGGACTACCCACAGATTCATGGGTACCCGCTGCACAACTCTTTAGTGTGGCTGCATGACTTAAGGTCTGTTACTTTGCTGTAAACAGTGCAGGAAATAGGCTACAGCTTATATCCACCCCCCACACACACTACACTGTGTGATTATCAGACACACTTTTGGGGTGCTGACATCATCAGCACAGGCTACGGTGGAGAGGACGCAGCTCCACCAGCAAGCAAACATAACCTCTGTCTCCCTCCATCTTTTTAATTCTCTCTTATTTCCTCTCTCGCTTTCCATCTCCTTGCTCTCTCCCTCACGCAGCACACCTCTGGAAATCAATCGTATTGCAGTAATCTGAGATTGCATTGGGGTCTAAATCGCACCAAGCTGTGCTAGAGAGAAGTGCTATCTATATTTCAACAGAAATAGGTTTCATATTTCCCCTAGCGCGCATTCAGCTGGCCATGGCAGTAATTGTAGCTCATCTGGAGTGAGTGAGTTGTCGGTCTCGGGACACGGTGATCCATGGATCATATGCCTACCTTTGTGTCTGTCCGTCTGCCTCTCAGCCTGTCCATCTGGTCATAGAGAGGATGTGGAAACTTGGACTCATACACCTCGGATGATTCACCAAGGATCAGACTTGGGCCAAATGGTGTTGGCAACTTCATGTTTGTTTTAACCTGCAGGGAGTTCCAGATGGGTGTAATTTACCATGTAGGGCAATGCTGAATGTCAGAGAGTTCAGTTCAGTACAATCACAAGAACTTCTAGGATTTTTTTTTTTTTTTTACTTCAGCGCTGTCTCAATTATCAATGCCACTAGGGCTCTTTTATCATGTATTTCAAGAATTATCTGCAAATTGTACTTGACTGAAACACACTGGAGGTGTGGGGATTGTATTGTTTGACCTTGGCTTTTGCATCAATATACTTGTAGTAACATGATGGGAGAGCTGCTCATGTCAGCTGTGATTTAGGTGGCCTGGAGCAGTGATACTGTACATAGTCTGGAACACATACACTGATGCACAAAATTCATTATGTATATCTTTATTGCTCCTTAACATCAATAAACGCGTAGCATACATGCTCACTGCAGCCACATTGCAAGTGACAATATGAATATTTCACATTTCAGATTCACTGAGCTGATGGTGTCTGTTGTACTTAGCCCATGCTTTGCAGTTTAGTGCAGCGATCCATATGGCCATAACTGCTCTGTGTGCGATGGTACATTTTAGGGATGTAACATTAAATTTTAAAAGGGCAGCTCTCACCACGGCCAGGTGATGGCTTACCACGCTCATAGAGGGGCAACCCTTGCATAGGCTGAGGCATGATCCCTGTCTACGCAAAGCTATTACAAGGTTCAGTAAATCTAAGCGGAACGGCGTGATGGCTGGTAAGTGGGTGTATACATGTGCGTGTGTGTGTGTATAGGTGGTGTGCGTGCTTCGCATTGTTTCTGTGTCAGTACACACTTTGTGCGAGCCTGCTTTTTGTTGAGTTTGCCAACCGCTCAGCGTCAGATTTCATACTTTGACACACATTTCTGCCTCGTACAGTCGTTTTTTTTACGGTCAAAGGATGTGTATATAATAGTTGACATCCGGGAGTAGAATCCCAAATCTGCTAAACGCTAAGATAATCTCTCTTCTGTGGGGATTTTAAAGAAGGTAAGATGACCCCCGAAGTGCAGTAAAATGTCATACAGTCGGTAAGGTTTCATGAAACAGTGCACAGGCCTGGAGAGATGTTGCACTATCTCAAGCTTTTCGGTTCCGCCACACCGCTCATCCCAGAAAGCTTAAATGTGCCATTTAATTTCTCTCTGTCTCTTTTTTCTCCATCTCTCTATCTCTGTGTATCACCCTCTGTCTCTATGTTTCTCTCTCTCTTTTCACTAAGTCTCACACAGCACAAACACTCCCTTTCTAAGAGTTGTCTTTCTCTCTTTGTCTCTCTCTCTCTCTCTCTCTGTCTGTCTCTTTGCCCGTCGTAAAGCATGCACAGACACACAGTTGGAAAGGAAGAGGCGACCTATTTTAAGACCAGTGTGTAATTAATCATAAGCCAGCAGCTAGCATTAAGAGAGGAGAAAATGTATGATAGCTCCCTCTGTGTCTTTCTGTCCCTCCCTTCATGACATTTCTCTCTCTCTCTCTCATGCTTACAGTCCATCTCTCTCGCCCATATCCCTCCCCCTTCTATACTAAATTTTAATTTCTATGCTGTCCTGCCTATTCCTCCCCTCTTTCCCACACACCAGCTCCCTCCTCGCTTATGCATTATCTCTCTCTCTCTCTTACACTTTAAATCTATTTTTCACTTGCATATTCATTTTCAGTTTTACACACACACACACACACAAGCATTCATAACCAGGGCAACAAACCAGATTTCACCCCAAGGAATAACTGCAGTGATGCAAAGGTTTCACGTTAGACATGACGAAACCCGACACCTTGTATCTCCTCTTTAATTTCTGTCACTCGTTAATGGGTGCTGTGGAGTTCATGCGTGCTCATCCGTCCTTGCAGTTGTGCGTTCGTGCATACCAGCCATGCAATATGCATGTTTGTACTGAAAATGTGCCTGTACTTGTCTTCTGTTCCATAAATGTAGCTCCTATTCTGAATACTGTACGTAATGTTACCTCAGCGCTCAGTCAGCGGACTGCTGTTTGCGGACAGATGGTGAAGAACACTGTCTCATTTGTGTGTAATAAGTCGTTACTAATTGTCTGCAGATTGGATCAATGTCCTATTCCTCTACAGCTCAGCTCTCAGTCTCTATCACCCTCCCCACACACACATATTACCATCATGCACTGTACTGTTCTCTCTCTTTCTTTTTTCCCTAACCTCAACTGTAACGATTAGTTTTGGTGATCCTACAGAGCAAAAAGATTACTTTTTACCATTCACCACTATCATTTTTAATGCTGGCAGAGGAAGCTGTCTTCTAGATATTTAAAAAAATTGAGCCACAATATTACTTTCCATTCCAGTCACAGTCACCAGGGGAACAAGTGCGAGAAGTTCATCTGTGGCTCCCGAGGCCCTCTCTGCTTAGGCAAAGTGAAAACATTACATATTGCTCTCTGACCTGACACTCAGCTGTCACTAATGTTGTGTGCGTCGTTGTCATTTCCATTGGAGCAGACACATACCCACTTGAGCTGCGATTCAGAGCTGAGTGAAGCCTACACGACGGGAATTTATTACCCAGCGGCATGCAGCAGTAGTCAGGCATCAAACTTATCTCAGGCATTAAGCTCGTCTCAGGCAGATTCATGCGTGCGGTTTGTAGAACGTACAGAGGGATGAAATATTCAGACTTCAAACTTCAGTTCTTAAATGGTGTTTTGAAGAAAACCTAAATACACACAGTAGATGCTCTGATAGTTCCTGAGCTAAAACAAGTTGTGGATACACATTTTGAATAATAATCCTAATAGCTACAATTTCATTCTTTCACATTTTCATTCAGCTGACGTCTGATGTATTCCAAATGCATGCTTCATTTGGTCATGAAAACCTGGAAAAGTGAGTCAATTTGAAAATGCAATTTGTAGGTACAAAATTATAATGTTACAAATGTTTTGGAAGAGGTGTGGAAATGTGACCTCAGTGTAGCGGCATCAAGTGACTGGTCAGCTAAAAGGATTGGGGCATTGGGGTGGCACTGTAGGATTTCCATTGTGTGTGTTCATGCATCAGCTTGTTTCAGAATTAGGTGAACACAGTTCACATTTCTGGTCAAATCAATTGCCAATTGTATTGTTTCAGCTTTGACTGGAATTAAAAATGAAAACTTACCTTGGTTTATGCAGTACCTGATACTCATTTGTTTTAGAGAGGCTCATATGCAGTATTGCAAATATAGACTTTCTCAGCTTTTAAAACACACCTTTTCGGTTATGAAAACCAACTGCTTGGAATTAAAGGCAAGTGCTTTTCTAAATAGAACACACAAGCCACCGTGAAAACCCCATTCTCCAAAAATGTCAGATTTTGATATTTTGGATGTGCCACCCAAAGTGAGCGCACTCCAAGTTTGAATCAAAATAGCTTTCCCTGCACACCCCCTGACTTACTTGACACACACACACAGATCCCTCCCACCCTTCCCACACACACACACACACACACACACACACACACACACACAAATATATAGAGAGCCAGGTCTCCTCTTCCTCTTTTCTCCATTTCCTCTACTCCATTACCTGATAATTTCAAACCGAACCACATCAGCAGCGGCCATTCGGTATGTGTGTTTCTCTCCTCAGCACTTACAGATTTTACCACCCTTCATCAGTACATCATTAACCTTTAAGCAATGTATGTTTTCAAATCACGTACAGAGCTGTTTTTTTTCTCCTGTTGGTTTAAGAAATGAGCCTGTCTCTAATGGTTTCTCTCATTCAGTGAATCACTTTGATATGTTTTCAAAGGCAGCCTTTCCATCATCTCCCCTGCCCAGAGTATCAATAGCAGACTCTCTGTAGGGGTGGGAACCCATCACTCTGCCTCACCGGAAATTGAACACACACTCACGTTATATCTCAGCAGCTCAGAATGAGGCAGGGTCACACACAAAATAGGAATATACACACACATGCACGCACGCACACACGCCCACAAATCCACAAATGACAGTATTCCCAGTCTTTGAGGGGAACTGCACACTTTTATCTCTCTGCTCGTACATCATTAAGTGAGACTGGGTGTTATTATGGAGAAGATGCAGTGTATTAGATGGCTCGACAGATTGTGTCAGAGGCTGGAATTCTATCAGGATTGGATAATAAAAAAACACTTAATCTAGCCAGTTCCCCATGGTACTTCTTTGCACACAAAATAAAAATTCCTGATGCCTGCATCGTGCTCTAACCGTCCTTGTCAAATTCTCTCCTCCCTCCGTCCCCTCCTAAAATGTAAGAGCAATTATTACGACTTAATCTCCCCGATCTCTGCCGTTCATCCCCCAAAACATTTCCCTTGAAGAGCCGCGGAGTTATAGCCTGGCGAAGTAAAATGTGTTTATTACCTTCTCTGCAACGCAGTAATGTGCCATAAAAATAGGTGCCCGCCAGTGTGCCTGCCTGGGCAATGATCAGCTAATTTATGAGGCCCTTGGCTCATCAGCAGGACCTGGGCTGCGAGTGAGAGGCAGGGGAACGGCAGGAGGGAGTCGCCACATTGTCCTTCGCCTGCCGAGCATCACTCATGATAAACAGGGTTGCGACAGACGCAACAACAGCCAATCCGTCACCTTTTGGAAAGTCACACGGAGACAGCGACAGGTGGGGCGTCAGACCTCCGCATACTGTCTGCCGACTCTCCCTCTGTTTCTGTCAGAGACTGGAACAGTGGCGGGGAAGATGGGCTTGGTGAGGAGCGGGATGTAATGAGAGGGGAATAATGCTGCTTCTCCTCCTGTCATAGTTTGTCAACATTTGAGGCACTTTCCCACCACATATAATGGTCCTCTTTGGAAAATAAAGTATAAATACACTTTTTTACACCCACTCATCCTGTCAGATAACCCTCCCTCCTCTCACTCTCTCGCTTTGTCTCTTTCCAGTTGAGAATAACCCATGCCAGACCAACCCCTGTCTCCACGGAGGGAGCTGCCTGCAGGAGGGTGACGGCTACAGCTGCTACTGCCCTCAAGGCTTCTCTGGAGAGAGCTGTGAGATTGGTGAGTCACTACCAGGTCAAAGTTGAACAGGGAGACCTGAAGGGCCAGCAGCTGCACACAGACACTATGACACTGTGGCATAAGGAGAAGAGAGAGAGGCATATGTTTGGATAACATTTTCCAGATGCTCCGTACAATAAAATCTGCAGGAAAGGAACAGCAAACATTTCCCTATTGTTTCCTTAGATTTTGCGGGGCTGTGGATCCAATTTTATTGTACTTAGAACCAGAAGGACCTCACCTCACCAGTCAGGTCCTGTAGTTTTGCTGTGGGCAGGATCAAGCTCCCCGGCTGTGAAAGAGAATGGAGAATATACATAGTATACTGTAAACCAGCCAGTTGTGACAGAGACTAGTGAAATTGTGTGCTGCTCAGCTGTGTGAGTGTGCGTGTGGTGTGTGTGTGTGTGTGTGTGTGTGTGTGCGTGTGTGTGTACGCGTGTGTGTGTTTTCACTCTCTATGGGAATGGTAGGCAGCTCATCTTCCCACTCAGCTGTGTGATGGGAGAATGTGTCAGTCAGAAATGAGCTGTGCAGTGCTGTAGGTCTGTGTGTGTGTGTGTGTGTGTGTGTGTGTGTGTGTGTGTGTGTGTGTGTTTCAAACACACAAATCACCCTCTGCTATATCTTGCAAACGGAGTTCAGGGATTGTGACAGAAGGAATTGCTCCTTACCTCAGGTATAG
>OMLB01043601.1:0-20848 GCA_900302555.1 Myripristis jacobus | reverse complement strand
ACACCAAAAAACAAAAAAAAAAAAAAAAAATCACAGTCTTATCATAAAAAGTGGAAAAATCAGTCAATGGGATGGATTAAGCTCACTTGTTTCCAATGACAATCTATTTGTTTCAATTTTTTGCGATACTTGTGGGCTGCTCTGCCATATTCTGCCGTGTTTCGACAATGTATCATGAACTCGTTCCCAAGAAAAATACCTGAGACAAGTGAAACCTTACTGGAACCATGTGGGATTATTTAAATCCCACCGGAAGATTTTTTTTAAATTCTTCACTGAAAAACATTTTACATTTTAAGAGTAAATATGAGAGTAAATCATAAATAGCATAGCTCCATTGGACAGTGCTGTTAACCACTAGATTATTCATCATGTGCTTTCTCAAACAGAAAGGGGGATAAATTCTATTACTTATTAGGTTGCTGTCTTGGTCACAGTTACTACAGGTTAATATTCTCCCTGCAATCAACACCAAACAATCCTGACCCCTGAGAAGTAATTCACTGTCAGGTCTTGCCTGTAAATAAGTGTCCCAGTTGGCCTCGGTAATGCCAGTAAAGAGGTGTTTTTAAACCCTGAGGAGTCTCTGCCCCAGAACCAGCCATGAACAGAACAGAACAAACTCACTAAGGGGGGTCAAATGAAATTAGCTACGAGGCATATTTCTACTTAACTGGGAGTGCATCTGTGAGAGCAGTTACATTATAAAAATAAGACTGCAGAGTAATTATATCCCCATCCCACATAAACACACAAACAACATCAACACCAGGCTGCATGGAGTTTTCACCTTTGGATTCGAGGTTGTTCATCTCTACTGTTGTCTAACTAGCTATCACATACCAACTTCACTGCTACTGCTGCAATTCATGGTAGTCAGCCAGCTCTCACAGTGAATAATAAAGATAGTGAGGGCTCAGGTGGTCGACCCACTTGTTTAGAGGTCACTGGGTTTTTACGCTGATTTGTGATATGATTTCAACTCTCAACAGAGCTTTTGTCCCCGGTGGAGGGTCTGTTCCGGGGGTCACCAAAATAGTCATGAACAAGCTCAAAATGATTGTGAAGTTTGACTGATCTGTGTATGCAAATGTGTTCTAGCTATGCCTGCATCAGCTTTTACAAAACCCAAACTCTGGAATGAATTATCTTTATTTTATGCAAGCCATCAAACATTTTTCAGGCTCTGACTGTCAATAAAGACTATCTACCAAGCTATCTACCGTATCTCACCTATAGGTTATACTGGAAGTCACGTGCATGAAATAAGGAGGCAGAGGTGATCCATAAAAATTTACTACACATGAAGATAATCTACTATGCTACGCCTGACCTACTGCACTGGTTAACTGCCCTCGCTAGGGAAACTATATTGACAAGTTCACAGAGAAATATGGCAGTGGTGCAAACCAATAACACCACACGTGACACCTGCCAACACCCGAGTCCCTCTGAACCTGCCCTACTTCTTGACAGCAAAACAAACACTCCTTGAGACTGCACCACAAGCAGATGTGTTTGCTTATGGAGATGGGGGAGGTTACAAACAAATCAATCTGTATTGGGATTTTTTTTTTTTTTTTTTTTTTTACATCTGTAATTCCACTGATGGTATTTTGTTTTGTTGACCATGTGAAAGTGGAATGAGTGCTTACTTATTTGCTTCATGGTGTAATTTCTTTTTTGAGTAAGTGAATCATCAAAAAGCAATATCTCGTGAAAAACGTGAGTTGAGATAACCTTTCACATCTTTCCTTCCCCCAGTTTCCCAGAATTAGGAAAACCTAAATTTGAAATAGTGATGATTTTTTTGTGTCTCCAACCAGAGATAATATCACTTGAGCAAACACACAGTCTGATATGATAGAGATAATGTAATTCTCTTTTCCAAGAACTGAAAGTCCTATCATATGCTCACACAGAGAAAACAAATATTGACGAACTGAAGTCCCTATGTGACAACAACATGGCAACCTTGGATGACTAACATGTTGATTTCTGAGGACATTAGAGTTCCTGGCAATCCACAGCCATGTCAGTACTAAGAAGAAAGCAGTTTGAGCAGGTAGAATAATAGCATTTCAATAACTAAGTGCAAGATAAACATCGTTTATCATTAGTAATCACTTGGGAATAAAAACAAAATCCTGAGAAAATTTTTGTCTTTGTTTCAGAGGTTGTGATGACAAGAAAAGGCTTCTGTTATATTTGGAGGGCAAAGTGTCACTAAAACAAGGACATGATGTGTAGAAAACCTAAGTGTACAATCTGAAAGGTCATTAATGAGCATTTCTGTGAAACTGATCAATTACATTAATAACTTTTTCCTATCATTTTCTATCTGCTGATCTGGCAGAGTTGCTTTGCTCAATTTTGTTCAGAAGAAATAACACAAAAAACACTTATATTTTTAATTCATTTAAAATTGAAGATAAGAGACAAAAACAGATTTTTTTTAAAGAAGTTTTTTTACAGAACATCTTGGGCTCAGTGCTCTACCCATGCATTTTGAAGAGTTTGACACTAAAGTTTTATCTTCTGCTCTGACGTGTAAGAATTATCTTCAGTATGTTTCTTTTGCTGGACCTTGTAAGGCCAAAACAGGATAAAAAAAAAAGCTTTTTGCTTTTTATGTCTGAGCTCTGTATGAGTCATACAATTGTGCACACTGCACAGCGCCGAGGCCGCACAAGAATTATGAGCAACAGAGTTCAGAAAAACTCAGTTTTTAAAGGTGCTATAAAATAAAGACTATTACTATATTATTACTATTGTTGTGGTGCTCTCTCAACTGCGTACTCCATCCTTTATCCACCAAAGACAATTTTAACCAAAGGTCGAACATGCCAACAAAGTATATGGGTCACTTTGATTAATGCAAAGTCATCATTGGGGACAGGGTTATTCTACTTTGCACTACCCACCTCAAAAAATTATTCATCTAATTCAATCATCAACAAGATTACAATACTTTGTAGCCATTTCCATGTGTTTTTGTGATTTGATGGTTTGAAAAGATTGTAGTGAAGATGGATGTCTCAAAAACATGTTGAGAAAAATTCTTATGACTTTTTCATGACTGTTCTCTAAATTGTTAGTTTATTAAAAAAAATGAACCAAGATACATAGATCCACTTATTCCTAAATCCATCCAGATAATATTAGGATAGATGGATGTACAAACACAAGAAAGGTTGGGGGAAAGCAAGGAAATGGTATTTTCCCATGAGAGGTGAATGAAAAACAGAAAAATATTAGCAGCTAAACTCTCGCCCGCTCTGTGTGCTTACATTCATGCTGTTCGTAGGGCGGGTAGTGCAGTCGTACTGAGATCAGGATGAAGAAGATGAACAGAGGCCAAACGATCTCGATCAGCAGTTGGATCTGAGCGAAGGGGAGAAGAAAAAAAATAATGAGAGATGTCAATCAAGCAACAACTCATCGAACTGTTGATGTAATTGAAGTTTTTGTTTATGCCTTTCTGTTTTTGCACACTCCCAGTTCAACTTGGCTATCTTTTCTGCTTTAATGATACAAAAAAAAAGAGGCACAGCGCTAAAACTTTAACCTGACCTGTGATGCCTCAGCAAAATTTACTCAGATGCAAATGCATTGTAACCCTCCTTTTAAAACACACCTGCCTGCTTTTGAAGTAGCATTTGGGTCATTGTATGTACTGTTTAGCATGTCACAGGCTATGTGTGGATATGTGCATGTGTGTGTATAGCGAGTAGGTGGGTTAGCTGTTGTCCTTTGTACACAGTAATCCCACCATATGTGTCTGGGTTTATGGGTTAATAAGGAGAAAGCACGAGAGAGAGACATAGAGTGACAGAGACAGACAGAAAGAGCTATGGAGGGTTAAAGGACTCTTGGCTTGTCCATCTGTTCCATGTGGCTTCCCAGGATCAGCTGCATGTGTCCCTGACTTAACCAGTATGGTATACATACAGTGTGTACCATATGGATATGGATAAACAAATGGCCTAAGAAGCTCTGTGAAACTGCACATGTCCATTTTTTTGGAAATAATATGCCTGAACATAAAAAAATTCAGCTTACAGAAATTGCTTTTGGCCTTGTCCACAGTAAGCCGGATAAATTTGAAAATGCATCTTTTCTTTCTCCATTTCAGCTGTCCATCCACACTAAGCTGGCTTTTTCTGCCCATGAAAACAAAGCTTTTCAAATCTGATTCTGAAAATGATGGCCTGGCATTTCCATGTAGACAGGTAAAAATGGAGCTTTCGCTAAATTATGACATAAGATCGCCAAGTGATCTGCCGACTTCATCCAAGTTCTATGTTACGTTTCAGTGTGGGCGGTGGGGTTTTGGAAAAAAGTCTAACAGTGGTGTGAAAGCGCTACTGTGGTGTAGTGTGGATGGTGGGGCAAAACGTGTGGACATGGCCTTAAACAAGATTTCTGGACAGAATGATCAACTGTATGCAAATGTGAATCCGTCAAAATAAAGAGGCACTATACTCTAGCCCTAAACTGAATTCATTTAACATCATTCTGAGTGTGTGGGCGCAACCATAGCTAGATGCTGACTGGATAATAGACATAACAAGAAGATGTGTCATCGTCATCTCCAACTGACTCACAGGACTCTCATTGGATCTGTGGTGGATCACAGATGCATTACATCATTTTGATTGTTGCGGGTTGCATTCACATGCATATTAAAATGAAACATACAAAGCTCAACTGTCTGCTTTTGTCACCTTCTTATGAGTTGTCACTGTGGTACTAACAAAATCACCACTGATTCACAGTGGGCTCACAGAAAGTCCCGGAGACCAAGCTTTTAGGGAAAAACCCCAAAAGAATGGATACTCTTATATTTAGCTATTTATGCATCATTTTTCTCTTCTAGGTTATTGTTTACAGTACAACTGGCTGACCTAAAAATTATTTGATGGCATTATTTGCATTGCTAAGTGCAAACAAGAGGACATTGCTAACCGCAAGCTAATGAGTCAGTTGTGGCTGGCAGCACCCACTGGTTTGAATTAGGAATGCTAGCAAGGGAGACAGGCTCCTTTTTGTTTTTGTTTTTTTTGCTTATCCGACTGTGCCATGTTGAGGCATGTTTGTGACTGCTACAGAAAAAATTAACTCTAAAAATAAATAAATGGTTTGGGATCTTTTTTAAATTTCATAGAGTTTAAAGTTATTCAGAAACCTGAGAAAAAAGCACAAAGATAGATTACTTTAAAATGAATAAATAAATAAATAGACAGACAGAACCATAAATAAATACATAAATACATAAATGGGTGAAATGGTGACTGAAAATGTTATCTGGTCCACTGTAATTATGAATCAGTAACTTACAGTCTGTCTCCGTCGGTAGGTGAAGTTCTTCCAAAGCAGTAAACCCAGCTGAGTGGAGACTGCCATGTCGCCGTCTGCCCGACCTCACTGAGCACGCTCCAGCTCCTTACTGTGAAGCAAACAAGACAAAGCGAGACAGCCAGATACTGTAAACTCTCAAATATACAACAGGGAAAAAACAAAGGAGCAATGTAGTCACCAAATTAGCTTTTCTCCGACTGTGAAATTGTGTAAAGTTCAGTTCATCTAAACATCACTGTGCCTACATTGACTCAACATTGTGAGAACAGAACAGAGAATAAACAGAACAACACTCAAGACCCACTCTGTGGCCCAATGTAAAATCATGTGGAGTCGCCAAAACCAGAAATAACCTTTTCAAAGAGAGAATTATCAATCACAGAAAGCAAACAAGAAAGTGAGCATGACCTAATAACGCAGCTGGCAAGTTGTCAATCGTGGAATCACCACCACCAACAACAACAAAAAACACTAAAATAGATGGGAAATCCATCCAAGAGAACAGATTCACCTACTGTAAAACACGATGGTTCACTTCTCAATGCAGACCAACCAAGAGCAGAAAGAGAGTCAGCAAATGATGGCAACTAAAGGCAGTAGAGGGTTGGTAGTGAGACACACAGGTTCATTCATTTTTGGACTCCATCCATCATCAGTCCAAAGGTTGGGGGTAAGCAGTGGTTCAATAGTAAAGAGTGGGAGATGGGAGCATTTTGAATGTGGGGTAAAAGTGGCTGGCACTCCATTTGGTAACACGCTCTCTACCTTTTTACCGCCTCAATGCCACACAATATGAATAAAGTTAAGAAAAAACAATACCTCTCAGGCAGCCACACTATTCCATCTAAACAAAGTACTGCCAACTGTTTTAACAATGTGGGAAGGCTCGCTAATACAGTCAGATACACTTTCACACATTTTTATTTCATTTTTAATCTGCATAGCAGACATTTTTTGGGGGTTGGTTAGATGTACTTTAACTTGAACTTGACATAATGATTCACCCCTTATGGCACCATGTGTGGGATGTGGGCAGCACTCTTGTTCTTGCCAACTATTGGTTTGTTTGTGGATTAAATAGTCCCTGGGTTTGGGCTTCGTTCTCTTTTGCGCAACACACATTGATCTGACCACTGAGTCCATTCTTTTATTGCCAAATCACTGAAATCAGACCAAAATTCAAACATTTTTTTAAGTCAAGTCGATAATTTAAGTCAATCACTTCTCTCACACTTAAAACCATTTTAAAGAAATCACGTCAGCTCTGTACTGAGTGATGTCTCAGGAACCATTAACTGTACTACTGTGAACACAAATGCATCATGGACACACTCTGTACTTGCTTCTACAAATTTGTGTGCTGACATGTAACTGAGAAACAACTGTAATTCGCACATAATGTTGTACTGAAGTTGTGCAATTCCACACCCACTCTGGTGGTTAAATTGAGGTTAAAATTGAATTTTCACCAATGGTTTGATCAAAGCCATCCTGTTTATCCTGTAGAATTTCCTGTGTAATTATATATGATAAAGCAGAGAGGCGGTCATACAGAGGGGAATGCTAGCACAGAGGTAAGAGTGGCTGGGGAATATGAGACTAAAGCACACTTTTCTTCAATATTGTCTAATCTTACAAGAACTGGAAAGGGATTCAAAATGGGTCACTGGCCTTTTGCCAGCGGGCTCAAAAAGCTGAGGTAGCCCTGGTCAGATACAATGAATAATTCGGTATGGTTTTACATTGCATACTATTGCAATCAAGATAATTTGCAATAACAGCTGCAATCGCATTATAGCCATTTCCTCAGCAGCCTAGATGTTCAGATACTCGCAGGGTAAATCTAAATGTTACCATACCACACCTTATGTGTGTTAGCATCGCTTAGTAATTCATTCTTCCCACTTTACAGTCTGTTGACGGTAAGAACAGCCAAATATTTTAAGGACAACATCAAGAAAGGCCAAAAATACAAGCAAAAATACAAGCACAGCAGTTTTTCAGATTTGGAAAACTTTTAAAATACAAGATTTGGAGGGATTCATGGGATCTAAGAAAGACCATATCCAGCTATTTGTATTTGTCTTTGCCCCACCTAACTGAGCATTTCTATACCAACTTCTCAGCAGCATGCCACCTCCTAATTAACAACCCTAATGTTGCATAATTACATTATTTAAAAACCACCACTGGAATTTGGTCTTATTAAGTAATGCAACTGCAGTGTAATCAGTGCAAGAGCAAAGACAAACAGAGACTTTGGTATCGACAAACAATTAACACACAGTGTCCCATACGCATTATCTATAGTACATTAGAGATGCACTGATCCACTTTTTTCAGTTTCGATCTAATTTCAGCTGACCTAAATGACCTGAATTTGGAAATCTTAAGGTTACACGAGGCTGCAGCAAACCACGCAGTGTCATGATCCTGTTTGGACTTGTGTATTTTCTGTTTGCTTCTTGTCTTTTGGTATTTTTTTGGCCGCTTTCCTGCTCTGAGTCCTTCATGTTTTCTTGTAGCCCTGCCCAGCCTGCATTTGCCTGCACACCTGCTCTGTGTCCGTCTCATCAGTCCTGCTCTGTTCCCATTGTTCTCTCAGCTCCTTACCTGTTCTCCTGTCTTGTCAGCTGTACCTTGCTGATTCATAAGTTCACTAGTATTTGAGCCCTGTTCTCAGTTCTGTCTTTGTCAGTTCATTGTTTAGTCATGCCTGTCTGTAGCACCTGTGCCTTGTTTCCTAGTTCCTGTATTAGGTTTAGAATTAGATATGAATAAATATATTCTACACTTCAGGCATTTCTTAGCTAATTGTTACTAGCTCAGTCAGTTGCAAACTAAAGAGCTTTTTTATATGGGCAATGGAAACTGCCTGGCCTTAATTAAGTTTCAGAGCAAAGAGAGCAAAGTTGAACAAAGTTGACCCGTCTTGAACTCTTGATGGCGTGATGTGGAAATCGCTCACCCGTTTGACCAGTCAGCAGACACTGGGTAACACTAAGTGCTAGAATATAACATAACAATGTTATTTCAAAGTCTACCATCAAATGATGAAATTCTCCAAACTTCTGGTCTGGAAGCCAGCACACGGTGTACCTCTGCTCTCCTGCTGCTCCTGCTGCCATAACAAAACTAAACTGATGATCACCCACTCCTGTTTCACAGGTCTTCTGCCCACAACCCACAACCAGCTACGTTTACTTTGCTGGCAGGCAAATTTGTACATTTGTAATACATTTTTTAGGGGGCATACTGTTTGTGTTGCTTTTCTGCGGAAGCACTATGGTTGTTCTTTTGGTTACGACCTGCTGACCAGGTCAGCCTGATGTAATCTATCCCTTCTCAGGAGAATCAGTGAGTACAGTAGTGCAGCAATGTGGAGCTGCAGGCGATTTTTATCACCCATCCTAAAACCCCTCTATCATCCAGCACAACCTCCATTGTACATCTAACTCATAGAATCCAGGGTGATGAAAAAAAAAAAATGCAGAATATGGGATAGCTTTGTAGAACTGTTTCTTAACTCATTTTGTGTGACAACATTTTGGTTTAGGATGTAAAATTGCATTATTACATATTTATAATTTACGAAAACATCAGTTTATGGAATTTGGATTGTTAAGTGGATTGGTAACATCAGTCTGATATCCGATGAGTGAATTACATCAATATCTAATAGTGCTGGCACATATACTTTCACAAGCAGAATGACTCATTCAATTCAGTGCCGTTTACAGTACCTAATTAACTATTACAATGCAAAATACCTCTTGTAGGTTTGCTTAGTGATAAATAACAGTATTTACAAGCAATTCAAACACATTTCACATCCAAAGTACTTAACTACTGTGTTTTAGTACTTGAAGTGTAAGGTTTCCTCCTGATACAATCAAATAATACTCTTGTGAAAAGAAAGAGTCATCTTTAAAATTTGTGCTCACCTTTTTTTTTGTTTCTTTTCAATACAACATGATGTTAATGGAAATACATTCTGACACAACATGTGTACTTACATTACTTTTAATATATCTTGTGTTGAAAGGTAACAAAAAATGTATGTTGCCTCAACAAGGACCAATGGAGGTGTTGGAAGTGACACGTTGTTTTCAGGAGCATTTGATGAAAGTCACTGATTGAATTACTCACCATTTCATCAAAAGAAACGCTGGAGAGTGGATAAGGTGACTGCACCAAAACCACTGAAACATCCTGTGAGTCTCTCTACTGCTGCTTGAGTGATATTTTGCTTTCTTTCTTTGTGTTTTGGACCCACCTAATCCCAGAAATAATTAGCACAGGCTTTATGTCCCAGAAAGAACTTGTCACTACAAGGAAACAGCTACTTTCATCATCCACAAATGCAATCGCTAAAGACCTACATCTCAATGTACTCCATAGCCATGCAGGAAAAAGCCTTAGGCGACAACATCCTCATTTTCCTCTTTTGGCCATCAATCCCAATAACTGACATACTGATACAAAGAGATCTAGTTTGCTGATAAAAACAAGGGCATAACAATGAGCTCCAGATGCAAAACATCATCAGGCAAAGAGTAAAATAAGTATAGATTAAATAAGTATAGAAAAAACATTTTCAGCAAAACAGCTTGTTTTTTAACCTTGAAAGACTCAACCTTTGTGTGTCTTTCCTCAGGTTGATACTACTCGGTGTGTTTTCTATGATCATATAGTATCATAAGGATCTATGACAGCCTACAAAGGATGGAGACCTGGTAATTTGGATGAGTTTACGTATATAACAACCATGGTTTCATATCTTTGGAGGTATAAAATGCATATGTTGAGGTAATTGGGTCCCTGCTGCGTGCTGAGCAGCAAATGGTGCAGAGCCAGTGCGCCTCTAGTGGTACACGTAAACACTGCCATTTTCCTCCACTTGTTTACCATCAATCGTCACTCACGTGTTATATCATACATGACACAATCAGGATTTTTTTTCTCGACTATGCACCCCTTTTTCCAGTCTTCCTACACATGCTTTACGGATCAGTCCGAAAGGAAAACTGATCCACTGGAGACCAGTTCATTCCTTATGCAGAGCGATAGGCGATAAGATAATTAAATCTTTAATAACCAGACATAACTGACACGCATTTTTTGACTCAAAGCAGACATGACATCTTCACTGAATTCATTTGATTCATATGTCGACGTCAATGCTCACACGCACTTCAGTAAAAGCGAACATGTCACAGCACAAATCCCACAGAGCCGTCGAAAAAACACCACAGACAGAAATAAAACTGTACAGGTTACAATCATAGAAATAAGCGCTGGTTATTGCAGTTCAACGATGCCAATGTCAATGCGTTTAAGTGCAAGAAATCATTGTCAAACTTGTAAGAGCTTGAGTTTCATTGTTCCCCTTGAGCTGGGGTTACTATCGGTCATCAGCTCCGCGATGCTGACCAACGTCAAGTGCGATAAAGTGACACCGGAAATATGACGGGTTTCCCTTCAAAGTTAGTGCACAAAACGCTTTTACTACAAAATCCTCGCCATCAGAAAATCAAAGTCAAATTCAGTAACTTTTAAGAAATGAGTGCCTTTACTAACATTGAAAGCCAAGGTAGAGGTGGAAGACATCAGATTTTCTCATTTAATTTTCGTGTTTGAGACTGTCTTTTGTGTGATTTAGTCCGTAATGATACATGGCACTTTGCATAAGCCTAGATGGGCCATGATTCATACTGTGAAATTAGCACTATAGAGAAAAAATACAACAATGGTACTCTATTTTACTGCACAATCTTCCTTATTCTTAATTTGCATTTTTGTTGTTTTGCATCACTCAAACAGGCAGTCAAACACGTCGTCGTCTGGAAGTCTTTTATTTTTAGGTCGTTGACCGGAAGTGGTGCTGTATAACCTGGCTAGCTTTACCTTGGTCCTGCACGCAGCAGGACAGACGGTCGAAAATGATACTGACATACATTAAAACACATAAAAAACAAAGACGCTCCACTCGATGTCATTTTACCAAAGCGTCAACACCAACAAGAACACATCAGGTCCATTCATCACTTTACAATTATTATTCAACTTTGCGACGGTGAAACTGTTCAATTCGGAGTTGAAAAATTGGGGAGCACCAAATGAGCTCGAGCAAAATATTTGCGAGTATTAACGGATGAACAAGGAACAAGTGGAAGCATCAGTCAGACTGTACGTGGACAAAAACATATTGTATGAAAGTTTTAACCATAGCACGACAAAGGAGGATGTCATCCTCATCCGTTCACAAGAAAGAAACTCGCAAAAAGAAAAAAACTGACATCAAAACTCACCAACCTTTAATTCGAGTATCCGCTTTCTCTCTTCTCATAAATTGTAATCCCCTCTCCAGGATTAGATAAAAGGAAAAAAACAAGGACTTGCACTCCTCTACCGTGTCTCCGTCTTCAGTCTCCGTCTCCGTCTCTCAAAACTGCCTTTTTTTTCCTCCAGCAGGCTTTTATAGCGCTGCTCGGTGCGGAGCGGAGAGAGGGATAGCACAGAGGTAACTAACGGTCAGCTCGCTTGCCTTCCCCCATATAAGGCAAGCACGTGCGGAGTCAAAACATCTCTTAAAGGGGCCGCAGCACCCCAATACACACCCCTCCCCCCTCGGCTTCAATGCATGATGGCACCTGGGCTGTTGTCATACACATGTGGGGTCTATGATGTGCATCAGCTGCAAACTGTGGGAGACTGCCATACCTTACCTAACAGTAAATGTCCATACACTACGTTCCTGACTCATTATACGCTCACAACTGCCCACCTTGAAAGTGAAAATGGCTCTGCCGTTGCACTCAGGAGGCAGGTTTTGCTGTCATATCGGGGTTGCGTACTGAATAAATGTGGAGTGAGTGTTAGACTGTAAACGCATGCAAGTAAATTTCTCGTCGCACTCTCACCACATTCACACAGGATTTCAGACTGTCCTCCGTGCATGTCACACCTGTGCTGAAAGTAAAATAGCATGGGATGATGTGCAGGATTCAAGAGTTTAATGTGTCACACATGTGGCCACGCTCTTCGAGTAACATACAGTGAAAAGCTTTTCGTTCTCTTTCTTTCTTTCTTTCTTCTTTTTTTTTTTGGTCTCCAGTAGTGTAAAGATACAAGTGTAAAGTATTCCAGTAATATAAAGATGCAAATATACAAGATAAAATTATGCAAAATATAAAATATAAGAATATAAAGTCTATAATAGACATTGTGCAGTATAAAAAGTATAGAGCATCAAGCATAAAGTGCATCTGTTGCACAAGTGTGCAATAGAAGTGTGTAAAGGTGGCTTAGTGAAGAGAGAGAGTGAAAGAGTGGCTGTGTGTGTGTATGTATGTGTCCAAGTGTATTGATTGTCCTTATTGTGACTGGTGGTTTAACAGTCTTAATGCCAGGGTGTAGAGGCACTTTCTAAGTTTTTCTGTGCAGGACGTAAGGCTAGAGAGGCCTTTCCCTTTTCCTTTTCCTTGTCTAAATAGTCTGTTACAGGAGTGGCTGGAGTCTCTGAAGATCCAGAGGGCCATTTAGTCCTGCGCTGTGTGGTAAAGATGTCCTGCAGGGCAGTAAGTGAAGTACTGGTGACACACTCTGCCAGACGCACCACCCGCTGTGGGGATTTTCAGTCCTGGGCAGAGCAGCTCCCAAACCAGGCAGTGAGGCTCCCAGTCAGGATACTCTTGATGGTTCCGGAGGACAAAGCGATGTGAGGGGGAACCTGACCTTCTTGAGCTGTCTGGCCATGCCATCAGGAAACTGGTGTGTGTGAGGTCCTCTGTGATGTGTGGAGTGAGGTACTTAAAGCTGCTCACTCTCTCCACAGGGGTCCCACTGATCTTGAGGGATCTCCACTGTCATATCCTCTTAAAGTCCAAGACCATCTACTGAGTTTTGCTGATGTGCAGTGAGAGTTGGTGCTCAGGACACACCCTCACGCTCAACATGGGGGTGTTTAAGATGGTTCCATCCACCCTCACCACCTGTGGTCCCCTGGTGAGAAAATCCTTGACTCAGCTACAGATGGAGGTGTTGAGACCCTGATCATGGAGCTATAGCAAACAGAATACGTGGGACTTGAACTACAATTTTTGAACAGCAATCTCACATAGTCCCCACACCTGCTGTCCAGGTGATATGGTGCCAATGGTTGCTGTGATGGCATGGTTTGTTAATGTTTTCCTGCCCAGCGATTATAGACTAAACTAAACTAAACTAAACTAAACTAAACATCATGTTAACTTACATGTAGCTAGCACTGTGTATTTCACCCCAGTTGTCCAAGATGTTTTTTCTGTGTAGCACACCTAACATACCTGGACAATCTGTGGTTGATTAATTTGATTTATAGTGTAACATTTTGACTAGACTTTACTGGCACTGTCAGCCAGTATAGGTGCAGCTCGACACACTGATTGATACTTTAAACACATCCCAATATCAGAGAATGGAGAGAGTCCCAGCAAATGTTGTAGGTGAGGAGGTACAGATGAGTTGTACCAAATACCTTTGAAATCATAATGCTCTATTAATTAAGAAAAAACCTACCAGCATCCAGCAATCCTCTGCAACATTTCTGTACTTGCTCTCTTTCAAATGAATGGGGGATTTTACTTTGTTAGCACATTTTCATCCCAGTGGACGTTCATCATGACGTGAAGTGTGTTTGGAGCAGTTTGTTCAAACACTGGGGCATTTACTGACAGCAATGCCATTTATACTTGGGTGGCACCAAATAACATGGAACCTAAGTTATATCAATTACAGGAAACAATCCAAAAACACAGGTTTTATGGGTCTAGGGAGATGACTGTTTATAGCTGATAATCAGAAATTACTCTTGCTTGAAAAGCCTAGTATTACAAAAGCAAACTGCAGTCAGAATTTATGCTCACATTAAACTATTTATTCATGTGATTTAACTGGAAACATAAGAGAAGGTAAATTACGGCAAAAGGTGCATTCAAGTCCATCCTGTTTAGCTAAAATTACAGGGAGTGGAATCACATTTGTTTTGACTTATGACTGAAACTCTGTCCAATAAAAAGGCTCCTTGTGAGCCAGTGTGACTTTTGTTTGCAGGCTGTGTTTGGCCTGTAATTGGGCAGCGTCAGCCTAAACCAACCAAACACAAAAATTAAACAAAGCAAACTTTTCATAATGGTTTAGACCAAAGAAACCCAACAGTGGGTGTGATCACACTGTAAGTGAGTCCAAATTTGATAAGATTTTTATCCCTGGACAAAGAGCAAGTGCCAACATACACTTATGCAGCTGCAAGGCTGCACAGTTTTCCTCAGCCCTTTATGAAATGAGCTATTGTAAAATGCCTGGTGGTAAAGTTTATAGAGCAGCAGTCGCTCCAGCTGCAGCTATTTGTCAGAGCAGTTGCACTGGATGAGTTATTTTCCCATTTTAAGTTTCTGTACAAAATTGCTTGTGGAAGTGTTTGAATAAACAGCAGAAGATTCATTTCAAGAGCCATGGTTTCCTGATGAGCTGGATTGTATCATTTTGATTGTTTGAGTTTCTGTTATGAATGTATCTTTTCTGTCCAACATCCCTCTTGAAATTGAACCTCTCCATCAACGAATTAGGGACCACAGACACACATCTGATAAATTTTTGTCTCAGGGTTCCATACGGGGAGATTTGTTTGTCGTTGTTGATCTAGTATTGAACTGTAGAACTGTTTACATGGTGAGACAGTATGGGTGAAATTGAAGTTGACAATTACAATAGCAATTAATTTCTACCCCCTAACTGTTGTTAAGTTATCAAACTTAAACTCTTCTTCGTTTTGCTTTTACCCACTGGAACCCTCTAAAGGATGCCAGTTTGAGAACTAGTGACATATATTTAGGTTTTGATAAATTCATGCACCTAGGCCTGTAAAAAACAGCATGTATTTTCAGATTTTTTATTATCTATTTATGTACCTACATGTCTATTTCAGTCTCTAAACAGAACATGCATGAATACACAAGCACATACACACACACACACACTCATGAGCACACAGCTTGTTCATCGCCTCATGTAGTCTTTTTGTGTGTTAGGGCATTAACAGATGATACAGTAATAATGGACCCCCAAAATACTGTCTTTTATTTAAATATATAAATATGTGTGGCATTTTTGTTTTCCAAGAATGACTTTACAGTGTGAGTGTGTTTAAATACATTTAAATTGCTCCCTGAGGTCCATTGTATCTTGTGCCTGTGAACTGTTTGTGTCCCAGAGGCTTTTCCACAGTTTAACAGAGACAGAGAGGTTAACTGGACTGCTCTGACCCGCTCACCAACAATGCTCTTATTGTTCAGGAGCAATGTCCACTACACAACACAATACAGCATCTGTATACAGTTCGAGTACACTATGTGACTTCAACAACCATTGAAAATCATAGACTGACCCGTATCCTTCTGTCTTTCGGGGACATTGTCTGTCTGTCTGTCTGTCTGTCTGTCTGCTCAATCTGTCCATCACCTAGAAAATCAGATTATACAGTCTTATCGGAGTGGGGATGAAAGGGTTAATCTCGTAAGCACATATTCTGAGAGGCAAGACAACCTCACTTGATGATAAAATGATTTCAAGGAAAAGTGGGAGTCTATACAAAGTTGTGTGCCTGGATTTCCTAGAAGTGTCGTGTAAAAATATTTTTCAGTTTATCACAATCTTTATTTGATGTCTATTCTAAAAACTCAAGATCTTTTAATATTATAAGCCTTTAATATTTGCCTTTTTCAGTGGATGTGCAAGGATTTTTGATACTATTTGTTACTGACTATTTGATAATGTTCTCTATCAAATCAAGACATCTCTCTGCTCTACTTGTTCTAAATGTATGTGGAATGAACCCCCCTGAACCATTAGCCTCACAGCAAGTTGAAATCAAATATGCAGTGATCCCATGTCAATGCATGCACTTTATAGACTCACATCTACATGTGGCCGGCAGTATCAGTGTGTCTTAAATATCCATGTCAACTGATCCAGAGGGGGTTATTTGCCACACAGAATATGTAGGGTGGGGAGATAGTCTCTTCACTCGTCAAAACTGCTCACGTTGTCCATCAATTTCAAAGACAAGATTGTGAAATCACAGGGCTGAGCTTGCATTTTGACCTTTGTCACACATCATACTCCCTCTGTGTCCCACTTTTTAAGTGAATCTGCACTCCATGTTATCTATATAAACAGAAACGCCTATAAAAATTTAAAAATCAACTACAGCTCTACCTAGACTCTCACCAATCTTAAACGCTTTGTCTGCAAAAGTGTGACAGGGCTAGGGATAAGAGTGCCATTTCCTCAGACTTAATAATAATCCACTTGTTTAATGGTTAGCTTTTGTTAGAGTCTTTGAGAGAGGGTGAGAGCAGTGTATAGCCCAGGCCTACTAATTAACAAAGAGTATGGACAACCATCTGGTGGTGATTATCTGGGTTATGCCGTCTCCTCCATTCTGCTCTCTTTTTGTGTGAGGGGGCAATTAGTATGAATGTGACACATAAAGTGAACCATCACCCATTTTCATGAAAATCAAAACACGCCCTTGTTTTTACTCTGTTCTACATTCTTATGTATTTGTATGCTCTAGTCCTCCATTGACTTGCATTACTTGATGAACTTCTTTCTGCTTGACAAATGTGGAAATGGCATTCAAATTTGTTTTCCCAAATCAACTTAATCAAAATGACTTAGGTTTTCCCTAAATTATCTAATTATGTAACGGTGTGTAATGTTCCATCGATATAATGGAGTACATGCTATCTCAGTGACACAAGGCGTTTGGAAAATCTCCTGCTGTGCATTCGTTCAAGCTAATCAGTCTTAACTGAGTGTACAGCAGAATCTGACATGTTACCCTTTTAGATTGGAGGAGAAATTCAACCTGACTTTGGTTTAGAAAATACTGAACCACATGAACCTCATAAATGTGTTTAGTACTGTACTGTATATCCCTCCTGGCTCTAGCAGCTGAGGTAAACTGAAACACAGTATGCTTGGAGGTATAGGCATGTGAGGTCAGAGAGGATGTGTGTTTTAGAAATATCCTGTCATCTCCTGTGGACGGGGTGCGGTGAAGTCTCCCAGCAGGGGCTCTCATTAAGACAGAACCCTCAATCAGGGAGATTAGATATTTAATCCATCAAAGAGCTCCAGACATGTCAGCATGGATGAAGGTGGGTGATGATCAAACAAGACAACTGAATTATAAAATAGCTCAATTTTCATTTCAACAGTTCAGGATAACTTGGGGAAATCTAAGTATAAGTGCTGAAATAAGCTTAACTTATTCATGGCTCTGGGTAAATAATCATTTTGTAAAAAAAAAAATAAAAAAAATGAGGGCTTGTGAAAAAACTGTCAGGATTCGCAAAAGTGAAACTTGTTCCAGAGACACAAATTGAAGTCTGTCTTTCTAATAAATCTAATGAGGTTGTGGCATTTCAGTCCTGGGAGGTTATAGTATAGCTTTGAATTATCAGATTAGGTGAAAGAACATTTTGTGAGCATGGGTATCATACGAATGCCAGCTATGATAAAAAATTAGGCTTTTCTAACTTGATGAAAATGCATTTTTAATAGTATCTAGTGTACTTTCACAAGCTCAGATGGAGGATTTTCTTAACCCAGAGAGGACAATGTTGACCTTTAACTGAAAGAGACAAATTGAAAGTCAGAAAAAAAAGAACTGAGAGGTTTTCACATGACGGGAGCGATAATGGTTTGGTAATGATGTGCGGTACAGAGGACAATACAGAGAAAAAAGAGGATCAGTTTCCATGAAGAGCTTTTAAAGTGATGGTGCAGTAAGTTAGGGGTAAAGCTGATTTAAGTTACCTCATTTATAGATCAGATTAGGTCTCATTATTGTGTGATTGCACAGATATCTGTCTTCATGTACACAAAGTGTTTCAGTTTTTACTGTACCCGACTTGTGAACACAATCCACTGAGAGCACACAAAAGTGTAACAGGATCAGAAAGAGACAATACAATAATGTGAGGCTTTATTGACCCTCCATAGGAAGGTCAGAGGTCAGGCTCAGTCACAGAGCAGCAGCCCTGGAGCTGCTATGGATCCACTGTTTTGCTCAGGGACAATTCAGCGGGGTGGATGCTTGCTGACAATGCGCCACAACAAAAATCACATGCCAAACTCCAGCCCCCAGTATCACAAGTACATGGTGTTCACATCACCCACCAGAACTCCTGAACACACTGCAACCCAGCCAAAATGCGGTGGATTAAAAAAATGCATTATGACCACACAAAAATAGCCTATTTCCACTGAAAGAGCAGGAAAAAAAAACATGTGGATGGAATGTTAACAATGTCCATATTGACATCAATCATTCACTCTTTTTTGTCGAGGGTTCAGCAGTTCATGTCTCGTTGTGTGTTGTGAGCTGTCAGGTGCAGTTATTTCTACCACATGGAGAACAATGGGCTGTTATGGCTGGCACAGCATGAAGCTAGCTTACACATTCGCGGCACATTCGTACAACATAACCCTCTTAGAATGTGAACACTATTGAATTGTCTTGGGCTTACAGCTACAATTCCTCACAGAAACAATGCAGAGGTATCTTGGTTAAAGTTTAAGCCATACTCTTAAATTTGCATTATTACAGCACTTTTGTGATATAGAGGATCCACCAGAAACAAGCTGCTGAGCCTTTCTGGACAGCATCCTAATGAAAGTAAGTTGCAGCTCCAAAAACCTAAAATTAAACATGACCATGTGCAAATCAGCTCAAGTCCATGACAGCAAGATGATAGTTTTTAAGTGCACAGCTTACATCTGTTAAATTCAGGTCAGTACTGAGTGGGGCTTTACAGCTCAGCTTTACAGCAGGACGGCTTTTAGAGCAGCTAATTACAGTATGTTGGCCAATATTTCCCAATTTAGGGTCTGGGGACCACCGGGGATACTTGAAGGGATTCCAGGAGGTCCTCGGCAAAATGAGGTACAGCTAATTAGCCACAGCAAAGTAGTTAAGGTGGCTGGGAAGTAGGGCATCTTTGTATACATCACCTTCCTAGAAAAAGTGGATCTTTGCTCACTGACCACAAAATTCAAATGCTGTTTCATCCAGGCAATCTTCTATTCACAATCCCTCAGTGTGGCTCATATCAAAGCAAATCCGGATTATTTTGGATTGAAACTAAATTGTTGATTTCTTACTTTAAAAAATAACTTATGAACAAAAAGTAAGCAAAATATCCCTTTTTTTAAGATTTTTTTTTTATTTATCTTTTCCTTTGTCCAAGATGATGATGATGATGATGATGATGATGATGATGATGATGATGATTGCTGTAGTATTTCAGTATATCGTTTGGCCATTTTATGTATTTCAATAGGCTAATTGCATTTATTGCTTAGACCCGCTCCCCTGTTATGTAGCCTATATTAAAAATAATTGTGAGGCTGAGGCTTTTAAATGGAGAGCATTAGGTGGAAAAGCTAAACTGGCTCAGCTTCCCTCGCTCTCTGCCTTTGACCGACAGTAACCCCGACGTGAGCTGCTGCGGGAAGTGAACAATGGTGCGGTTTTTCTGCAGGAGCAGAGCAAAACTGCGAGGTGTCTCATCCTCCACATGTGATTCCTCTTATCACGCCGCAAAGATTGCGTGCTGCGGGAAAATATGGTCGGAGTTGTGTGTGAAAACAAAAGAGGGATAGGCTGCGTCTGCATAATGCGGGTACAGACACAGGAGGAGCAGAGGAGGAAGAAGAAGAGGAGGAGGGGAGGTTTGTCCGATAGTAACCCCGCCGTGGAGAATGAGGTAGAGGAGCAGGGAGGAGAGGAGGGGGAGGCTGAGCGGAGCGTCTATATATAACTCTGCAGCGCAAAAATATGCCACATCTGCTTCTACTGTGAAAAAACCCCCGACTGTCCTCCAAAAAACATCGATTTGTTTTCAAGCCAATCTCTGCGCCACGCAAGCAGCCGATCAAAACGTAGTGGTCTCAATGAATGAGTGAATGAATGGATAAGTGAATGAATAAACGCAAAGATTTCGTTTTTCACTTCATTTCACACCAACAAGGCTATTCTGTTTTGAAAAATTCACCAGATGACGAGGATGAAGATGTGTTGTTGATAAACAAAACGCCTGGATTGCAGTGTATTAGACAGTAGCTGCCAGTCTCTCCTCCTCCACCTCCTCTCGTTGCTGCCTTAAAGCACTGTCGGAAATGCCAAAATTCGACTTGAACGCCTCAAAAAAACAAAAAAAAAAGCAAAAAAGCTCTTTAAAGGTTGGAGATCATCTACGCCTTGTAATGTATTTTGTTACACTGCATCATTCATGTTATGGATGCCGGTAAGTGTTTCCTGAGACTTCTGAGTCTTATTCAGGGTCACTTTCAAAGGGAAAAGGCAAATTGAACTGACATTTATTGGCATTTATCACAGTTGCAACGCCAAAGTCCCTTGGTATCTGTAAAACTAGCT
>OMLB01043598.1:0-12608 GCA_900302555.1 Myripristis jacobus | reverse complement strand
GAAGCCTTTTGGCACGAAACTGTCACTGCGCCAAGCTGAATCTGTCAACACCTCCCCCCCGCTGCGCCGCCACTCCCATCTAGGCGCACCTCGGTCTGCGAAACTAGCAAACTGTGTGCCCCTCAGGTTGCGCTGGTCCAAACTAGCTCTGCGCGGGGTTCGCCTCACTGCACCACCCTGCACTGCGCCGGGAAAAAGTAACTTCAACCTGACAAATATCTGAAAGCAGGTCAGCGAACTAAACAAGCATGTGTGTTACGAATTAAATAAATTCAATTCAAATAGCCTTAAATTGATCTTCTTTATTGATGCATAGATTGATAGGCTATAAACTTAAGCTACTATACGACCACCAGCTGGTCAATTTACCACTCCTTCTTCACAGAGGTGAATGCATATGCAGACAAATGCATTAACAAGATATTCAAGAAATGGTAAGAGGGCTGCTGGAAAATGTCATCTCCAGGCCACATTTTAGACGGAGGCTTACAGTAGTCTCTCCTCTATCTCATTATGAGGAGCAGCTAAGGTGTTTATGCAGCACCACAAAGTTTTACATTTATTTCAACAACATATCCACTCTTCCTCTTGTTTTGATTTTTTTTCCCTCTTAGTTGCTCCAGATTCAAAATGCCTCTTAAAAGCCATCTCTCTCCTCACCTGCAGCAGTGTCGGTGCATCTCACCGCTGATTGGTCAGATCCAGATTGCTGTCAGTCATTGCAGCGACGTGTGCGGTGGGGTGTCAGATTACAGGTCTCTTTTTTCTCCTCCTGGCTTGGGCTGACTTGGTGCCCTACCCTCACAGTCAATTTCACAAATCACAAAGAAGGTTTTGCTGGTATGGAGTTTTTTCCAAGAGAGTTGGAGAGAATGAAGCACAACATGACACAACTTGCTGTCATAAGTGAAGCATCAGCTCCTACTGCTGATTCACATTTCATATGATAATGTGAGGTAGTGAGCTGCACAGGCGGAGGATATACTGGAGGGAGATAAGGCTATACTTTATTAGAGTTTTATTAATGTTATTATTTTAATTTATACGCCTTCTGCAATTAAAAAAAAAATGCATTGTCACAATTCTCATTGTGCAAATGATCAAACTGCTTAGACTAACAAAACGCATGGCAATGATATGCAACACTGTAGATACAGTACATACAGGACAAACTGTACAGGGTATTATTTGGTCTTCTTGCTTCAAACCGGTGTTATGTGTTCCAGTGCTGCACATGTTAAAGACACCACACCCCTTCACATACAATTGCTGTCAGTCATTTGTTCACACTGCAAATCCACTCAGTAGTTTTCAGCGGAGAAGTTGTTCATCATCATTCATATTGTTCTAATTACCTCACTGGACTTTATCTGTTTAACTACTAAATGAACAAAGACCCAAGTAAGGTAAGAGAAACACAACTATTACTGCATCTTTTGGATGAATTAGCTTCCATGTCAACAGCCTAAGACAGAGTTTTATTATTATTATTTTTTTCCTGAAAATATAATATATAACTTCTACATAAAAAAACAACAACTGGAAAACTGCTTTTGCATTAAGATACAAGAGGACTAGAGAAAAAAACAGAAAGATTAATTGTGCCCTCCAGTCTGTCATCACTATGAAGCAGACAAAAACACACATAAGGGAAAATACATATCATTTAAGGAAAGCATTCATTTTTGCCTTTTAAATGCCCTATGCAATTTAAATGGTATTAGGTTGACTTTTGTAAACTTCAAAAGGTGGGCAGAATCTATTCCTACAAATAAAAATGTGGATAACCTGAGTTTAGGTGGGTTATTATCCACTATTACTTTGATGCTGACCTGCATGAAAGTGACTCTGTTATTTTGCTGTTGGCTGTGGTTCAATGGAAATTATGTTAGACCATTTATGATCATGTTTCCACATTTATGAATCTGCTCTAGGCTCACTTGTACATCTCACCACACATTGTGTCCACAGGTTGAATCTGCTGCCCTCTCAGCACTCTGACACAGCAAAATGCCTTCTAGGAAATACAGCGTTTTTATTCTTGTTCTGTGTGCCAGCGTCGTCTGTATGGTATTGAATAGAGAGACATATTCAAGATTGTCACAGACTCTTTTGGAATACACGTCCCGTTCTCTGGATTCGAGAGTGTGTGCCTGTCAGAAGTGTTTGTCAGAGGAATCAGATCCTTGGTTTATGAAAAATTTCAACCAGTCTTTTCAGCCCTTTTTGACAAAAAAATACAGCATCCCAGAGAATGCCTTCAACTGGTGGAAGGTAAATCTAATTTTTTTTTATAAAAGAAAAGAAAAACAAAGTAAAAATCAATACTCTTAACTTATGTACAATGAAAATATTTGGGCTGCCAGAGCGGTGTCAGTGGCAGTGATAACTGTTCCATCAGAGTGAAGTCACATTTCTGGTTTGGTCTGTGTGACAGCGCCTGCAGCACGATGGCAGCAGCTTCACCAGCTACACAGAAGTAGTAGACAAGCTGTTTGAGATCATCCCGGACGAAGATCACAACACACAGCCGAGCCCTGATAAGTGCAGGAGTTGTGCGGTAGTGGGCAATTCCAGGAATCTGAAGGGCTCACATTATGGAGCCCTCATTGACTCTCATGATATCATCATAAGGTAGGTCACGCACCATAGACCTGAAGGAAAGAGCAAGTGTAATCTTTGGTTCATGGCAACATTTGCTCTCACTGGTGGTTCTCTTAGTACCACCATGGGGAAATTCTCATGTATGCTATTATATTAAAATCTGTTTCACTGCATCATTTGTATTCGTATACTTTTTACATATTCTCAGTTTCTTACTTCTGTATTTATTGTTGGAATATTTTTGTAGGGGTTAATGCACATATTTCTACATATTGCACATAATGCACATACTTTTATTTATTTATTTATGTATTTACAAATTCCCAATGCACATATTTTTATGTTTTAGATTTCTTATTTGTTTTCCTATGCCTTCTATTTTCACTTATGCTTACATATATTCGTCTCGTGAGAATTTGAGCAACTACAACTGGCCCAATTTCCCCTCTGGGATGAATAAAGTAGTTTTGATTCTGATTCTGATTTAGAATAAATCGTGGTCCTACCCAGGGCTATGAAACAGATGTTGGGACCAGAACAACTCATCGTATAATGTATCCAGAGAGTGCAATGGACTTAGGTAACACCACTCATCTTGTGCTGTTTCCATTCAAGACCATGGATCTGCGGTGGCTGGTCAGTGCGTTGACCACAGGAACATTTACAATGTGAGTCTGCAGGGATGAAGCATGACACTATTCATCTCCATCAATAGAATGATTTAAGAGTAAAACTGTATGCTCAAATAAACGTTTTCCTTATACAACCCCTTCTTGAGGAAGTCTTACCAATTCATTGTACACTGTAAGTGCTATTTATTATTTGAAATTCTGTTTTGTTTTTTTTTTGGTATAGGGTAAAATTTTATGCAACAATGTGAAAATTTAATATTACACTATGATACTATTATCATATTCCCAGGAGGTCATACACAGCTGTGAAAGCAAAGATAAAAGTTCAGAAGGATTTGGTGAGTATTGTCAGTGTTTTACATACATCCAGTTTGTCATGAGTCACATAGTAAATAACTACGCTGTATTTTTGGACTGCAGGAAGTAATGGTGCAAAAATATCAAACAGTTAAAAGGCTAATTATGAAATCATTACACAGGTGATGGTGCTCAGTCCAGCCTTTATAAAATATGTTCATGAAGTCTGGCTGGATAATCCGGCTCACACATATCCATCCACCGGCTTTATGACTGTGGTTCTCAGCCTGCACATGTGTGATGAGGTAAGTTCATCATTACTTCAGCCAAGGAGGTGAAACCTTTAGGAGGGGGTCATGTGATCACCCACATCTGTCTGTCTGTCTGTCCATCAGTCTGTTCACTAGTCTGTACGTCAGTCCGTCAGCAGGATAACCCAAAAACTGCTGGACAGGTTTGCACAAAGCCTGGTGGGAAGGTCGGTCGTGGCCCAGTGAGGGAGTGATGCCTCACGAGGTGTGGCAGTGGGTGAGGTTTAGCACAAATGTGTCATGGTTTCTAAAAGCGTCCATGTAACACCATGACATCTGGCAGGAAGCTAGTCACTGGTCAAGCCAGCACTGAACAAAGACTATGTTTACATGTGTGCACCATTCTGGTCAGTGACCGGGGTCGTAGCATTGTGAGTCATATAAACACACTCCAGATTAAACCATTATTCTGGTTATGAGAAACCCGAATAAGATAGCTGTAAGTAAGTGTCACACATGTACACATACTCACATAGGTCCATACACTCTTTTTACACACTTTTACACACATTTACTGCATTGATCTATTGTATATTTGCTCTTTTTTGTTGGTTTGTTGACATTTTTTGACATAGATTTTTTTTTTTAATGTAATCAAATTTTGAGGTATAAGCCCCTAGGGGTTTTCTGTATCTCACCTGCACAATCTATTGATATATCATTTTTGTTCTGATGCTTTGCTTTTATTGTGCAAATAAACAAATAAATAATACAAAAAAAAAGGTTTACCGGGATGTAAGCACCTTACCCTGGTCACTACTTTCTAGACTTGCTCTAAGCATTTCCATTTGCATCAGTAAATACCACTAAACATACAGGGCTGGCGCAAGTACTGCGGCATCCATCCTACCGGCGGAAGGGAGGAGAGAAGGCGTGGAGTGGGTTTGACACAGCCGATTCACTTTAAACCAATCAAATGAGCCCCTGTCCTCGCCTTTAAAATGCGGAGACCGGCGAGCAGTGCGGACACGTCACCAAAACCTCACAGGCAGGCTTCCGGAATGTCAGGCACATGAACAATGCAATAAATACCGACAAAAAACACTTTCCAATGCTACGATCACAATCAGCACATAAATTTATCTCCATATCAACTGTCCCGTCACAACTGATGTCAGATCAAAGGAGATTGGCACCGTTTGTGCTGATTGTGAGGTTTTGGTGACGTGTGGCAGTCAGCCAAACTTCCACTGCGCCGGCCACGCTGCGCCTTGCGCTGAAAGTAGACGTGGTTTCAGATGGCGAGCTTTTGGCGCACCTCGGCGAAGCCTTTTGGCACGAAACTGTCACTGCGCCAAGCTGAATGTGTCGACACAATGTAAGTAAACAAACAAACAAACAAAAGAACAAAAACAAACAAACAAACAAAAAAGCACACATCTGACCTTGCCTGCCTCCTACCTCAGGAGTAAAGGGGCAAAGCTTGATGAAATCACAAAAAGCGTTCAACTGTCCGGTGTTCCCCCCCGGCGGCGAGGCTGCTGCAGCAGTGGAGAAAAGAACCTGATTATTTGGGAGAACATGTACTGTATGTGGGGGTTTTGGGTATTCAGAGTAAAGTCACATATTCAAACGTGTTCGATTTCCTGCCAAAACCTGGCCACTCACAGTGACCAGATATCTTCTTTACATGTAAACATTGTCCAGCTTTCCAATCCTTCTGGCTGAAGAGGGCGTAGCTTAGGACAACAGTGATGTGTAACGGAGCGAGGCTTATGACAAACAGTTATATATAAAAAAAAATAAAAAAATCCGGAACCCTCAGCACGCCTCCGCCTGAAAACTTCACTGGGTTGCATTTATTCTTGTACCAGTAAAACTACATGAGGCGTCTTTGTTTGAGCAACATGTTTGAAGTAATGTCAGCAATCTTGCAGTGTGTGTAACTCAGAGTTGTGCTCACAGCATGAATAGCTAACACACGCCTCCTACATGAGCTCCACTCTGCAGCAGCTAACCTATGGAGGATGCTGCCTCTAATTCAGCCTCTTGCTCAAAACCCCCATCATCTCTGACCTTGGCGGAGGTCTGCACTGTAGGCCTACTTGTTGTGCCTTCTTGTTCAGGCCGTTTTGGAAATTCTGTGTAAAAGAGAGTTGACACGAGCAAACCCAAAACTCAAATACAGATTTCTAATGCATCGTACTTCACAAACAAATACAGCATGCGTTTACCTTCATCACCTGGCTCCAGATTATATTTTAGACCTTTCAGCCCCTTATGAACCTGAGTGTAATTTGAAGTCCTCGGGCAGAGGTCTTTTGTCCAGACTGAAAACTGAACTGGGCAGAACCTTTGTGAGGCTCTGGAGCAACCTGTGTTTTTAATTTTAATGCTTATTATTTTTATTTTTTTATTGCCTGACGTCTTGCTCGTCTTCTTATTTTATTCTTATTGTATTTCTTCTTTTTTATCTTTTTGACTGTTTTACTTATTGTTGTGGTACACAGTTTCTCTGTGTGTGTGTTTTTAAATAAAGTTATTATTATTATTATTATTATTATTATTATTATTATTATTATTATTGTTAGTAGTATTAGTATTAGTAGTAGTAGTAGTAGTAGTGGTATTTTCAATAGTATCTGGCTGCCGACTCAGAGAGGCTCTTGATGTGCCAATAAATTAATTAATAAATAAAAATAAAAAATAAAAAAAGCTTAAAGACTAGGGTTTGAATTAGGGAGGTGTGATACAAATATTATCACTGAGAATGTAAAACGAGGGCTTTGACATGTCAGAGCCTCTTCCCAGAGTCTGCAGCTCGATGCCACTGACGTTTCCTCACAAATATCTGGAGTCATTACCTATGCACAGCAGTTTGCGCTGTCGGTGTTTGTAACACTGCCCGGCGTTAATCACCTGGGTGGCTGAAAATCACTCAAGTGGTTTGGAAATACTGGACATGAGTTCATTTAGAGGGTTCAGTCTTTCAAAGCACAGAAGTGATTTTTGACCTTCTACAGACACAAACTGACCTGTGGGCTGCTCATGTTTAATCTTCATTCACCGGAGGGCCCGCTCCTGTCCTCCAGGCCGTGGCTGTGGCTCCTCTGGTGTGCGCCACCTCCCTGCACTGTGATTTAGGCTCTCTCAAACAGCACCACCTGCTGTCGTGGATGGCAGATTAACTGAGAAAATCTTAAGCACATTTGTGAGAAAATCTTAGCAGCAAGATTTAAAAAAAAAAAAAAAAAAAATTTATTTTATTTTATTTTAACATGCTGTATTTGTCTGTAAATTATGATGCATTCACAATCTGTTCTGTATTTATTTGTGGATTTGCAAAAACACATTTTTGTTAATTAATGTTATGTGTTTGCAAAACACACTGTGAATCATAGGACATTTGTAAAACATGTTTTGATGATTTTTTTTTTTATTTTTTCACATTTTGCCACTAAATTACCTGCACAGGAGTGTCCTATAATCTATGATGTATGTAAAAACTGAGCCCACCCGTCAGCCCTCAGCTCATATGACTGATAGAAGGATCAGAGTGGGAACTTTATTTTCCCTCCAGAATGCTTTTGCTGCTAAATACATTTTGTATGTCAGCAATGCCTGAATGTAGCAGGCGTAGGTCGGTTAAAAGCAGGTTAGAAACTTTTATTGAACCATTGAACTGCCTCTGCCTTTTCCTCATGGAATGCTCTGAGCTGATGCTGATGCTGCACTCATTGTAAAATTCCCAGGTTTAGGACACAGAAAGCGCTTCCTGCAAGTAGCAGTAGTTGAAAATGTCACTTAAAGTTGGCAGATAATGATGCATTCATTTACATATCAGCCATGTCAGCATTCAGTCATTTGCATATGAAAACATGACACATAAGACAGCCTAATTCACCATAATTCATGTAAAAGAATAGAGCAGGCACATTCCATAGCCTAAATGATTTTGTATGGAATGTGAATACTGAAAAAAATAAAATTTACAAAGTGTGCCCACACTGTGAAACTGAAAACAGGGGCAGAGGTCAAATGGAAAAAAACAGAGTACAGGCTAAAAACCAGGCACATAAGCGCTATGCGGAAAGACTGTGTCATCTGATGTGAAAGTGGCTGCAGCACATTCATTCATTCATTCATTCATTCACTCATTCATTCATTCGCTTATTCCTCTTTTCAGACGGACCTTTTCTTCTTTCCTCAACATTTTGATTGCTGGCGTTTGCCTATTTTTTCCACAGCTGGTGGGTGCATTGATGACTATAACATCTGAACACTACTCAAAGTACAGCAAAAGTATTTTGTGACATAGATAAATAGGGTCTCCCATCAGTTCCAGAGGGTGACAGTGGGAACCAGGAGGTTGTGGAGGCAGAAGTTGTTTTCAAAGCTCCCCCTACCTTTGGCTCCCTCTCCACTCCCCACAACGCACTGCACTGTCCTTTCATTCTTATCACTTGAATTTCCTACTGTAAGAACACTCGCTGGCTTATTCTCTTCACTCCTCTTCCTGCATCCAGTCAACATGGCCTCCCTGCTATGGAAGACCGGGAGCCACAGACATCAGCAGTGACTAATTTTATGTTTCAAGACTCAACATCCAAATAAATGCTTCCACAGTATTGTTGAAAATAAAAAATAACTCCTTCAGGTTTAATTCACATCAGATT
The DNA here is from genome assembly GCA_900302555.1 of Myripristis jacobus. Lineage (NCBI taxonomy): Eukaryota > Metazoa > Chordata > Actinopteri > Holocentriformes > Holocentridae > Myripristis > Myripristis jacobus. The sequence goes on along the minus strand of OMLB01043598.1, from coordinate 4,148 downwards.
CCTGTGAATTTTGTCTTGTCAGGTCAGTGTGTTCGGTTTTGGAGCGGACAGCGAAGGAAACTGGAGCCACTACTTTGAGGAACTCAGAAACAAAAATTTGCGCACTGGACCACATCATGGGCAAGATGAATATAAAGTTATTCAACAACTATCTGAGCTACATAAAATCCAAATAAACAAAGGGTGGTGATCTCTTTCTCTCTCTCTCTTTCCCTCTCTAACTCTATGTCTTTTGGCAGTTTAAAAGTTTTCAATTCAACCTTGAATGGAAACTTTTTAAAAAGCAAACAGGATTAAGGATCTTCACCCTGCCAGTTTACACAGGCAGGGCTGGGTACCACTGCTCTGACTACTTCTCTTGCTGCACACATGAACCTCATTATTGACTGAGATTGTGACTGGCATAGATAATCATCCATCATTTAAAAAAACAAAACAAAACAAAATGAACTAGATTTATGAATTATGTGCACCACCAGTTTGATATGATTTGTGTGGCAGGTGTTTTTTCAGAGCTTAATCTGATTAGAGACCAAAAAAATACTGTATTTGGTAAAAATATCTGCCATAAACTTTACCAGGAGAAGGAAGAACTATCTAAACCAACTGGAAATGTGAGATTATAGTTGTTAGATGTCAAAAGTTGACCATGTCTGATCAGGTTTGCTGTTCGGCTTGATGCAGCTCTGGAGGGCTTCATGCCATCAAATTAGATGGTGGTCATCAAAGTGCACATGATCTGCAAAGCGCTGCATTGAGTTGTAGATGAACCTGGATGAGCAAGACCACACAGTTTAACTCTTTCTACTCTACTGTAAAGACAACAGTCAAGTCCTTCCCTTCTTTATTTGTTTTTAAGGTGTTATCTATTATCTCTCTCTCTGTGTGCATGTGTGTGTGTGTGTGTGTGTGTGTGGACATTTTTGTGAGCACTCTTACTCACATCAATGTTGGCTAAGCTGCAGAGATCCTCAGGGACAAACGTCTGTTGCAGTCACAGTCTGCTCCCATAAGAAAGGAAGAGTACTGCATACTTGCTTGTGGCCAGAAATTAATTAAAACATGGGAACGACTTAAATTAAATTAAGGGAGCAAGTTATAACTTGTGGCCACGAATTAGTAAATTGTGGCCTTGAAATATCTTTTTCCCTCTCGTTGCACTTCCCGGGCTGCGTAGTAAGACTGCACATGCAGTACGTGGCACAGCAGATGATCTGATTTGATTTTGGAGAATTTTGTAGCATACACTGCATAATAATGAAGAAGAGGCGGTTTCCTTGAAACTACTCGTCACTTTGTAATCATGTGTTACATGAAAAGAAGTATGCTGACAGAGAAATTAATTAGCTAAATTAATTACCTCTGTAGCATCACTGGTTATGATTAATATATCATAGTTATTGGCCAACTCAAGTGCCTCTTGTAATTTGCACTTAAATGAGTGTGTTTGTCATGTGAGGTCAATAAAAGGCTCATGCAAACAAATGTGAAAACACACAGACACAGTCAGACCAGGGCTTCAACATAAGTTTTGAAGGCTGTATCTGATAAATTGTGGGATGAAGTGTGTGTTTGTGTGTGTGGACAGGTGCCTAGGCTAATTGCTGTGAACTGTGAAAACAGTAATAAATAAATAAATAACTTTGTTCTGTCATTGTTCTGTTTAATTGTGCATTTGAGGTTTTTTTTTTTTTTTTTTTTTAGTTTTTGGGGACTAATTTGTAATTCATTAATCTGAACACTGCTGCAGAGCTTAAAGAATGGAAGAGTTGTTAACAAAAGACACTTAATTAAACAGGTTGAATAGAATCTAATCTTGTGCTTGTCTCTGTTTTTGTCCTTCAGTGCATGGACACCATTGTACAACTACAAAGAGCTGACTCTCAAATGCTTTTATAAAATCTAACTATTTTCATTAAAGCTGTCAGTCCTGTGGGTGAGAATCTTGCAACAGTTTCAGATCAGTCAGCACAACACAACAAAACAAAACAAAATATAGCACAAATATTATTACATGCAGAGCACATAAAACAGAGCACACATGGCAGGGAACTCAAGCTTAACACCTCCTCCTGTGCTGCATAGAATCAAGACCAAAATGAAAATACATGTTTTGAGGCTATGTAGCAGGGGAGTGGGGCCAGTTTTAATACACTGCAATATTAATATGGCCTTTTTTCAGGTAGAAAGTCCTACATTATGTATAATGACATTCATAAATCACCATTTGCCCGGCACAGAGTGGTACCACCGTTAGGTGAAAAATTATCTGCTTGTGACCATCTTTGACAAATATCGAACAAAATCTTTTTGAGCAAGTTCAGTGAAACCAACCCTGATGATTTGCAGTTGCTCAATCAAAGTTTGTCTGCAGTTTCAAGCGCAGACAATCACATGAACACATCTGGTCATTAAATGTTTGTATAATTTATGAAAATCACCCAGGCCTGTTTTGGGTGTCAGCCAGGGAAAGGTCACCTCTGGATGAGTGATGGACAGTATTAACATGTCAGGGATGGCTGGTAGGCAGGCTATTGCTTGTGACAAAATATTAAAGAGCTTCATATAGATAGCTAATATATACATGGCTGCTACTACAATTTTCAAACATGATGTCCCATAAACTACGAGAGAACCATGTTAGGCGCCTATGCTTATAGAACTACGGCTACATCAGCGTAACCTTCATTCTATTTCATATAGACTTTGTCCTCTAACTGGGCTCTATTGGCAGAGTGGGCAAAGTGAGATTTATGGTCACCATGACCCAACACAGGCCACCAGACTCAAAGCCACATGTCCTGACTGAGTTAGGTCAGCAGCTTCTTCTTGTCATAATCAGCTGGATGGAAAGAAGAAGAGGCCATAATAACCCCAAGTTGGCATGTAATATGACAAACTTCTGTGGCCTAAACAAGCACAGACCTTGAGAGGAAACTGGTCATGTCCAAGAGATAGAACCATATGAATGGACAAGGTGTAGACCTGTACATATGTCCTCGACACAACCCACTAAACAGGGCCATTGGCAATGCCATGTTGTGTTTGGAGTGTGTATGGACTACAGTTGGAGGGTGGAGGCCATTCACTCAACAGAATATGATGTGGCACAGCTGATGGAGTCTGGCTTCCCCTTCTCCTGCATGGGGTGGAGGACAAAACGTCTCCACCTGAATGGTGACCTTAACACACAACTTAAGTTCTTAGGAACAAAGGAGGGGTTTGGTCTGAGTGTAATGCCACTCTTGACACCACAAAACAGCATGCAGTTCAGGTGAACTGACAGGGTGCTTAGTTCAGTCACTCTCTTAGCTGAAGTCAGTACAAGCAGCAAAGCTGTGTTGGATGACAGCAATGAGATGATTGCTGTAGAGGCTTATATGACTCCCTGGCCAGGGAAAATGGAGGATCTTGCTCTCACCCTTTGGATATTATGTGCCTCTCAGGTGACTGGAGCTCTTGTTTTCATTGGCTCCTAGTAGAATGCTTAGACACATTGCCAGATGTCCAAGAGGGTCAGAAAAACAAAGGTCAGTTGGGCCAGTGTTGCCAGACGATAGCAGCCATGTGGTGACCTTGTCAGGGCAGGACTGACAGGTAGCTGTAGTCTGATGTGCTCTGCAACAATCTTCATCTCTGGCGGAAAGTCTTGGTGGACTGAGGTAATCAGAGAAATCCCAGAGGACAACAATAACCTGGTGAAGGCTATGTTGTTGTCTTTCAGGGAAGCCAGCGGCTCCATCTCCATGGAGCAAGTTGCCACCATCAGAGGTGTCAAAGGAACAAGAGCATGTGCAGAGAGAGGCATTTCTGTCATCATCATAGGCGGTTACTGAGGGTAAAGTATGACAGTTCTCCTTCTTGATCCTTGTGGGTCTTCAAGTTGGCGAAGAGGGTGATCCGGGAGCCACATATTTTGGTTCAGTGTTAGCATGGCTTTAGTTTGGGCCTTTTGGTGGAAGTGTGTTTTTCCTTTGCAGCACACCGGAGGTTGTTGTCATATTGTGTAGCACTATATGACACGTTTTCTCCATGTTGCTCTATTGCTGTGTCCTCCGAGGTGTTAAGGTCTATGTGGCACTTTATGATGTTCACTTTAATGCTGTCCTGTTTCCTCTGACCTCCTGGGGCACACTGTCCTATGACAG